>NJPS01000078.1:0-62881 GCA_002946415.1 Rutstroemia sp. NJR-2017a BVV2
ATATTTATAGGCCTTTCAGGCCTATTGCCTTAGGCTTCTCAAGCCTATTTGCCACAGGCATCGTAAGCCTGAACCACAGGCTTCGTAAGCCTGAAGTCATAGGCTTCGTAAGCCTAATCGATCACTACGACGTTAAGTTTAAGGTGGTGGGTATAGGCCCACCTACCCCACCACCTACCCCACTACAGCGGTTCCAACAGGATGGACCAACGGCATCCTGTAGTGGCTGTAACAGTCTAAATCATTTTATGCTCGGATATGCCGATCAGTGGCTGTATGAGCTGAGTGGCCTCTCGCAGGAAGCAAACTCATCTGCCTGGGAGGCAATTTCCTATTCTCCGATTTTCCTTACTGGTATGACCAGCGCAAGTAGCAGTTATCGCACCGTTCGTAGCATGGCCTCAGGAAACTGGACAATCATAGATGATACACTTACATATGATATCATGGTCCCTGTCGGTGCTTCTGGCTTCGTAACGCTTGACTTGTCAACATATAACTTTGACGTCGTTCGGGAGAGTGGGATTGCGCTTGGATCAAACACAACCGGAAATGGTATTGCTGGGTTCTCTAATAACAATGGTACTGTATCGATTCAAACTGGCTCGGGGGAATACAAGTTACCATATCTGAGTTAGCATAAGACGCTACCAAATAAATTATCTCTAACTACAACAATCTGGTAGAAATGACTATAGGGCTAGCAATTATATAACTGCGATTCAAATCGAGTCCTCACACTACCCCGCCCTTCCTTTTCCTTATCAAAGAGCATAACTTTGAGAGATAATAAATAACTCAAAGCTAAGAAATGAAATGAATATAAGAAAGATAAGTATCTGGTTATCCTTCAATCGTAATCATCTCAGGACACCTTCCTAGACCTAGCAGCTGAGATAAAAATATGATCTGTTGTAAGTACTTATCGATAGCCTACAAAAATAGGTACTTATAGGTAGATAGTCTAGCTTTTCAACCTGCCCAGCAACCCAACCAGGGGTGTTATATATCAGGACAAGATTAGGTATAACTAATAAATAGTTAATACCCTCTTTAACCTAGCCGACAGGTATCTATTAGTCGCTATCCTAACGCACCTATTAGTAGTCTCTAGAATATTCTCCGACCGTTTCGTATACAGTGCTGTAAGTGGCATTGTATTGCACGGTTGCACAGGCACAGCGGGTAAATATAGGCTTAGGCTTAAAAGACATCAATTAGAAGGTACTGAATGCTTGGCTTGATTGAACTGTTCTACCTATTTTACAGTGGTAAAGGACTGCTTATTTATACCTTATAGGCCTCGCCACAGTGTTGGTAACTGGCCTATATATGGGCCTATTCCTGAAGGCAATATTCCTTCCTTCAGGGCTAAGCCACTTCCTTTAGGCCTATCAGGCCTATATAGGCCCAATACGCCTCAACACACTAAATGTCCAGAAAGCTACTGTCTAGGTATTGTTTCATGAGTTCGAGTGCATTCTATTCTTCTCCCAGAATATGACGTTGCTAACCCCGTGCCATTTCACGGGGTCGTCGACTCTGTTAAGGCATTGAAACGGAACAAGATAAAGCGACAGAAATACCAAATATCAACAAAACGGTCTTACCAGGACGGATTAACATAGTTCTGTGCCCCCTACCCAGCCTTCCCTATGCCAGAATTAGGAAGAAACATGATTTTGCTAAAGCTATACAGATCTTTTTACACAATTTGAACAATAGCTCTCTCGAAATTAGATGCTGGATATTGAGATCCTCTAGGTCCTTCGCATGTGAACATCCCGATTCGGCGATAAGTATTTGCACCGCTAAGGCAAAGGATTAGCCCATAGACACATGGACGCACATCGCCGTTCTCTTCAAGATTGTTCTCTTCGAATATATGCAAAGCAAAAGGTTGTTCGGAATCATCGTATCTCTCAGCTTCCCCTATTTTAACACGCCATTTGCATTGACTCAGTAGCTTCATTCTTGATACTGGACCCTCGATGGTGATCTCTGCCGATGAAAGTTGACCGTAAGGATTGCGCTGATCTACAAGATCAATGCAGACATCGACAACAGTTGAAATAATTTGCCGTGACTCTTGCCATGAGCACAATCTACCCTGGCCCCAATTTGCCGCAGAAAAATAGATTGGACCATCCAAGCTTCCCCAACTCCTGGACAAACCAATTTAAGCATAATTCTTGTATTTAGTTGAGGCCTGAACGTACCATGAAGGTGCCCGGTAAGCATAATCTCGCTGGCTGTCGAGAAAAACTTTCTCCCGCCAGCCATTTCCCCATCCATTACCTTCACAATCTCTAGGGAAGCATACTAGTTTGCTTTGCTGCCACAGAAGTCCGATTGGAAGGTCAGAACAAAATAAGCCGGCAATGTACTGACTGTTAAGGACACAGTTAAATTTCTTAGCAATCGCGGCAATCGCTACGAACTTGTCTTTGTTTGGGTACGTCAAATCCGTCGCGCTATAGTCATTAACCACACTGTACCACGCGCGGTGCATAGAAGCAATGTCTTCATAGGTCGAAGGATTTAGACGAGGTTCAAAAATACTGTCCGGCAGATTGAATGCCCTCTGGTAATGCCCATCAAACATAATGCCTGAGCCCGGAATACCCCAAGGAAGGTATTCGTTTTGCACTCTTTCCTTGCATTCCCAATAGATCCGGTCTCGGCCAAAATACAGCGCCCGTGGAGCCATGAGTCTTTCCTGGATAACCCAGCCTCGTTTTTGGAGAGGAAGAGACCAAAGGGCGGATTGGAAATCATACCATGCCGCGAAGATGGTGACCAAACTTGATGTACTCTCGGGGCTCGAACTTTCATCTTCTATTGTAAGCTGTTGATTTTCAGCAGGTGGGTCAATGGCTGCAGCATCGTTGAAATCTTTTTCATCAGGTAAAGGTGCTTCCGTTACGCCGAGCAGGTTCATAGTGATAGGTACATAAACGAAGGCAGTTTGTAGAAATTCTGGATCTCGATCAACAAATGCACCTTGTTCTGCATTTGCTGCGCAAGAAACTGCTAGGTTTAATTCGCAGTTAGCATATATTGAGTCCATTGTGGCAGCGTGTGCTTGCCAGTCTTCTTCCGCTCCTGGACCAGACTGCATGATACAAAGACTATCGATCCAGAGATATCGAAACCCGAGTTGTCGACAAATATGCAATGAGTCCACGAAGGTCTTTGGGAGGCGGTAGAGCGGGATCCCCCGCTGTAAGTCATTCATATTGCGACTCGTCAAAGTTAAGAAAGAAGGGTTTTTGCCCCAGCAATGACTCAGAGCGACATAACCACTACCATCTGTTAAATTTCCGTTCTCAGTGACAAGCAGACGGCAGACTTGAGTGTCCATATCAGCGATATCGAGCAGACGTCCGGGATAATACTTGCAGTCAGCATCTTTGTCTATCTTCCGACACCTATCATGATTGCTTTTGCAAGCTTTTAACCAATCAAAGGCAAGTTGCAACACTTCTGCATCCCCAGTGTTGACTGGGATACTTCTTTTTGGAAATTTGTCGTTTCGAACATGCCACGGTTCAGTGTGAAGATCTTTACGAGCAACTTCCAGAAACTGAGACCACCACTCGGGAGTTGCCTTCGGATCTGACACGTGGAGATAGAGATGCTTCCAGGGCAGATCGTGCTCCAGCCAAGAGACATCCGCCATAAAATTAATGAATGGAGCTTCCTCATCGTCGTACTTTCCATAACGAAAGCGGGTGAATGGATCCGAATGCAGCTCGCCAGCTTCGTCAGGGCCAAGATCTTCTCGGAACCGGCATAGATATTTGCATATCTTGCAACCTGAATTGGCCGCTTTCACTAGGTTCCCGAAGCTAGCATGATGGTTTCCTTGCTTCGCAGGACCCTCAAATACTGAGATGCAGATAGCACATAGCATAGCGAAGATGTGTAAGATAGGCAAGGAGGAAGAAAAGGTTGAACGAGACTGACGGAGTTGGATTATACTCAAGTACGAACCCCACACTGTTGCCTACATACATGGCAAGTGCTTATCTCTTGGTCGCAGTGCGAGAAAGTGGGGTAAGCGGCGGGTGAGCAAGGCTGAATAGGGTAGTTACAAGTTCGAATTGGAGGTACAGTATGATCCTTTCCTCGATATAACCTCAATTCGATTACCTATCTAAAACAATTATCCATTCCCCTTAGGGTGCAGTACTATAATTAGCGTTGTATCTACGATATAATTATCGTTACACTATATTATACTTCTCCTTCTTATCTTTTTATCTCATGTTAGTGAAGAGTTAGGCATATGATTATAAAGTGACAATTGATTGGTTTTCTCGGTCGAGTATTTCAGCTATTATTTGTAAGCTTAGTGAGCTTGGTAGTACGTGGTAAAATGCCGAATCTAATTTAGGTATAATCCCTATATACTTGCTGATTAATACCTTTACTATTGCTAGACGACGACGAGGTTCTGTAGTGTTGTCTACCCCTCTTTCCAAGAGTGGGTAGTATGCCAGCTGCATGTCAGGTGATCATTCCGTGACAGCTAGTTGTTTGTATTATGTTGCTTACTAGTTAAATTGCTTTAGAGCTTTAAGATAATTTATCTGGAACAAATTTGATTAGAAAGATATAATAACCGAATATATGAACTTGACCTAAGTGATGGAAACTATTAATTATTCTTCCAATCTAGAGAGATATTTCCATCTCAAACCCGGAAATCAATCAATCTAGAACAGATGGATAGCTCCACAACTATGCTCACATCCATAGCTACCCAATAACTTCCAAAGCTCATTCGTATAAGCGAAAATTCTCGCGCGTTCATCACCACATGCAGCGATATTGCCGCTGATATCAGTCTTTTATTCCTCTACACCAAGACAAGCTTGTCCGTTACATTAACCTACTAATAGCTATCCTATCTCCAAGCTAATGGTTGTGAGACCAGGGTAGATGTTATCCGCGAGCTCGAATTGCGCGAGAGTGGATCGTCCGGCGGTTTGAGCCGTGAACGCTGAGAGGACGGGGACTGCATGATGATAATGGTGGATAATTAGTGGGGTGTCCAGAACCAACGACCTCAGAAATGGATATAAACAGTATTATAGTTTGTGCATGTCGATGTGGTCACATTCCTTAGTACAAGTTTATCCAAGCAACCTACGGCATTTGAGTCTTTCAAGAAAAACGAATGTATGAATTGGTCTACAGCTAACTCGAATACAGCAACCCTATCGTTGAATCTTCTGAAAAGATCCGCGGCCTCCCTTTTACAATCAGAATGCCATCAGAGTGGCGATAGGCTTGTAGCTTCTCCAAGGTAATACCTCCTCACTACCCACTTCATTGCTCGTTGTGTTGTGAGGTGTATACGCATACCAATCAATCCAAGATGAATTTGAGATAGCAATGTGTAAGTCCTTAAGTTCACCTCCAGAAATTTCCGGCAAAACCTGGAAATAAATGTTATCCGAAGCGCCACCTCCAGACATCATGACCTTCGAGAATTGTAAGTCTTCGACCCTGCACAGCTCTCGACTCGAGACATAGATGTCATTCCATCCTGGTCCACCAGACCAGCTTACTTCGTGTTTTCCGCCGTTGTTGTCATTCCATAACACAACCCTGCGGCTATACACTTGTTTTACCCTCAACGACAGTGCGACCCAGACTTCTTTCACGACCACATCACCCAAAGTTCCATGAGTTGTAATCTTCTTCACGGTTTTGTTGTCGAGCGTGGCCTCCACACTAGCCTCAGCCTTCAGCTTCGCCTCAATTTTCACACCGTAGAAACTCCCACCTCCAGAGATCTCAAGCTCGGATGAGATCTTGCCAAAAAGCTTGCTTTCCTCGATCGAAGTCTCTTCTTTCTCGAAATCGGTTTGCAGTTTACCTTTCGGATATGTACGTTCGGAGACCACAATAGGAACCCATTCAATTGGCTGATAGACTATCATTTGGCCGGTGATATCCCATCCTTTGTCTTTTGAATAGTTCCATGTGGAATTGAGGCGCGGGCGAACCAAGTATTTCGGGACACGCGGCAAATCTTTACTGAGCTCAAAGTACTCATCAAGCTTTTCCATGCTTATGTCGACGTTGCCTTCGAAGTTCTTGGAGATTGGTACAGTAATCTTAGGGATGTCGTCATGGTCGTAATAGTATGCTCCATCATCGTCTCGTTTTATTCCAGGAAAGGTGTAGCCCATTTTGAATATGAGGGCCGAGTTTTATTCGAGGGACGAATTCTGGTGAGTACGAAGAAAAATTGAATAGAACGGATCTAATATTGGCAAGGAGAAACTGAGATTATTTGATGTTTGTAGGGACAGTAGGAGGGTGATCAGGTGTATTTATATTCTTGCCTCGCTGCTTTTGGATGGTATTCTTACGTTTAGAAGATGATCCTCATTTGCCGAGTGAAGACATTTCATTGATTGACACAAGCAATGATCAGTGTCATTAAACCCCAAGTTCCCACTTCGAGGCCTTCATTTCTAGTTTGATGTGCTGAACCCAGCGACAGCGGTATTTTTGTGAAGCAGGTGCATAACAATAAGGTCCACAGCTCCGCTATGGTGACGCCATGGTACTAAAGCTGAGGAGCTGAAATGTTGTTTTAGGAAACTTGCACATCTTTCCATCATAAAGTTTTGTTAATCACTGTCGATCTGATGCACTCACTTCAGCTTCAACTCCATCGGGTATTACTCGTCGTTCATCCGTTGCAGCTGGCTCGGCCCGCCTCCTATTTACTGGCCACACTATCATGAGCATTCCACACAACACAGAACACGTACGGAAATCATCTGGAAAGGATTTGACTTCGCGACCGGACACTGAATAAGTCCTCAAATTTGTACAGCCTACAGCGACATGCCATTACAGACCTCATTGGTTCTTGGCTGTTTAGAGTTTGCAAAATTTGCAGATTTCCTTGGATTAAAGTGCAGTCGCTATTCTGTCAACATTAGCCATATAAACAACAAAATCGGTTATTGATTGGGTATTAAACCTTACTTACCATAATAATCATCAGAATTACATGTTTATGTTCTTCACGTCCAAACAAGCAAGATCGACAGCTAGTATCCCGCCCTATGTACCTTGCTGTTAATCTGTAGATCAGATCCCGATGATTCTTGGTCTCAAGGATAAGTAATTGTAGTCCCTGTTTTCTACACTAGCAATTTTACCCAATGAGATATCACATATCATACTCTGTCTGCTGGCTGATTGGCCCAACTTCATAACGTGGAGCGACAGGGACTACAATTATTTATCCTTGCCACCAAGTTACATGAAGCGCGATGCGTTGTATCGCACTGGAATCGCCAAAAGACCAACTTTTGACCTGTGCAGGAATATACACAAAGTGTATATTCGACCATTCAGATTACTGCCATTGCTTGGACTCCACACTGACCCACCAAAATATAAAAATCCCGGAGGCAGTCACCCGGCTCCGCTTAGTCGTGGCACACCAAAACTGTACTTGAAAGCGTTTTCTATATCGCGCAAAATAGAAAAGTTGAGATATTTTAAATCTGAAAGTTGTCAGTTACTCAGGGACTTAAAGAAACATATACATAATTTTTCGGATAATTTAATTATAAGAATCGAGAAAGTTACAGAAAGTCGCTTTTAGTGCTTCTCACTGTAATTTTGGTGAGGTTTCTCTTGGTGTGCCATGACTAAACGGAGCCGGGTGGCAGACAGAATTTCTTTTGTGTTATTTGATTGGCTAAAATTTAGAATATGGAGCGATATGAGCTACACTTATTTATCCTCGAGACCCAGTAGATCAGGCTCTATCAAGCACGATCATGTTATACACACATATTACAACTATCAAAATTCTCTGATGATAACCACTATTTTCATAAAATGTGAACCTCTCAAATGCAATTATTATCGTAGCTTTGTTTTCAGAAATCATGTAAATAGATTTCTTTTAATAATTTTGGAAGGAATTATAATGAATCATCAAAGCGCAGATGACAGAGAATCATTTCTTGTGGCTGCTGGATATCCTGCAGATGATCGTGAAATTGTGAAGAAACTGAGGCTATTCCGAGATGCTCCGATTCCCGTCGGCGCCCATAATTCCGAAGCAATCTCCGATACGTACAACGTAGCCACAAACTCATCCAAATGCATCGTTTTGGCCACTGTTTTAAGGACATAAACCCATGATTTTCACGATAATTAGTGTTGTGGATGGCTTCAATCGCATGCATCTCGATTCCCACGTCTGCACAGAATCATTGGCACTGATCGCCGATTACCTGTACAGACACGAATCTGGCAATGTGGATTGAGACATATCATATCTAGTCCAACGGATTTCTCTATGAAGGTGTGGAATCTACGAAATGAATGTGTGCACGTTTTCAGGAGCGGGGGGTACGAAGCATTGATGGCGAGGAGAGACTGGTCTAGAATATGAAACCGCCAGGAGACCAGCAATCAGATTCATGATGCCTAATCAGATCTAAGAGTACAAAAGGTCGAAAGTTCTCATCTTGTTTCTTTGGAAAGTAAGCCCAGATGTGCCTGCACTATAGGGAATCGCGGCTGACATTTTTAAGGTGTTCGCAAGTTTTTCCACACAGTAAGAAGTTATTTCCGAGTGCACAATTTTGCCTACGTGTTCACTTCAACTTTTATTTTATTTTTATTCAGCAAAGTGAAAAACACCAGCAATCCCCCAGTTTGGATTTTAATTGAATAATTTTTCTTGTTGAGGACATTCGTCGTACTTCGTTACCATAGCTTCCAACTACATGATGGTCATATACTCAGATTGTTCAAGAGTAACTTCTCGATATTATCATAATTACCATAGATCTTGCCTTGTATCTGAGATCTTCATGCATTAATTTTCAAGGATGAGCGTTACCTAATTGCTAGAGGAGCGCCAAATCACAAACATTCGGTTTTCAATCAGATGAATATCATCAAACAGCAGACAAATCGTGGCAAAGAATACAGAAACGCAAATGGCCTGTTTGAGCAGGTCCACAAGATGCGGCAAATCTTTTTGACAATGGATAAACGATAACACTTGAGACGGTTCCAAGAAAGTTTCAAACAGAACTCGCAGATGTGATGAGACAGAGCTTCAATTAGCTGCATGGACTTCGCAAAGCAACAAGACAACTGATGTCATGGTAGCACAACATATAAGTAGTTCCTGATCCGCCTGCACAACCTCCCGTTGTCTCAAGACTTCGTCTCCACAACTCCACATCTGCGGAGTAGGTTGTCGATCAGCTGATCATGCACTGACTCGACGCTTGGATGTATTGACCGGAACCTCCCACAATCTATCCTTTCGCCCGATATCCTGGAGCGAAGATTTGAGTTGGACGTATGATCCATATCCTTGGGTGGATAAAGAACTGTCCAATCTGGCGTTTGTATTCTGGCAGCCGAACAATTCAAGAGTTTACGGTCCAGGTGTGTGCCACAGTGCCATATCTACTACTTGAGAGACATGACGACTTATACTACAGCCTTCTGGACCTATTCATAAACATTACTTCGCTGGCTACGAAATCATCCACCTTCACCACCTTTCACTTCGTCCTCAAACACCTTCAAT
Source organism: Rutstroemia sp. NJR-2017a BVV2 (assembly GCA_002946415.1). NCBI lineage: Eukaryota > Fungi > Ascomycota > Leotiomycetes > Helotiales > Rutstroemiaceae > Rutstroemia > Rutstroemia sp. NJR-2017a BVV2. Next base: position 9,605 of record NJPS01000078.1, read on the forward strand.
GAACTAACATATGATCTCCAAACTCTGCTTCTAATGGTCTACAACGGGATAACAGACTGCCACAAAGAAATTTATTGGAGAGGCCGATTCTGGAGTTATCCTGCGATAAGGTCAGATTTGCAATCTCCCGCTTTCAGCAATTATGGAACCTCAAAATTGTCTTCGGTGATACCGGAAATATTTCCTAAAATGTCTTTCGAGGTGTACAATCCAGGAATAGGCACTTATTGCAACCTGCGGCGGTTCAAAGTTTAATCTACGCACTCATCTCGAGTATCTTGCAACGACGATCATCCCCCATCGACGCTTCCGGGAGTCCATGCTTAACATCTTGATTGGGTTGTGAGGGCATGGCCCACATTCGATCACCCAAGCCTGTACATGAATGGCCCTCCGGGGCCTTTTACTCATCACTGTGAACGTCGAATATCTGCTTCCAGAGATCCAGGCGATGTAGAAACCATGGGTAGATCTACCCGCAGAGAACCAACCAATTGGTGCCTTGAGCTCGGTAGGAACCTGCAATGACACAGGTCAGTGTCACCGACTAAGCTGCAATCTATCTGCGGACCAAAAAATAGTGTTCGAACCAAAACTTTTCAACACACTGTGACGTCTTCGCAAGCCAGAATGACCCAAGACGTCCTTCGTGGTGACCTCCCTGAAACATTGTATATCCCACGATTCGTCCTCTAGAACACGCATATCTTCTCTCTGCATGGATCTACTTGGTCTTGAGGATAAATAATTGTACCCCTAGCACTTCACTTCTAGCACTTCCATATGCTCAGCTCCCCGGCTGCGGCTAACTTGAGCACCCTCAAGGTTACACTTAAATTTATCCAAAGACCAAGTAGAGTAAGGTACTTGTTGCCGACTCGAAACCTGCAGACTGCACATCTAGTGATGGGGGCTCTGGTACCTGATTATCACTACACAGTCTCATACTTCTTCATCATCCATCTTCGTGTCCATTCAGGGGTTTAGCGAACGCGCGCCCAGCCCGCACAACACAGCCCCCACGAACCATGCATGCTGATACATGCACAAAGACATCATTGCACTCCTCCTCCCAAATATGCATTCCCACAAGCGAAGTGAAGCCACGCATGGGAAAGGAGGTAAACAGTTATCGTCCAGTCCAGTGGTTTCTTCATTTTACTTCATTGTGAATCAAAGACAACTGTTTGTATAAGTCAACAACCACCTCACTCAATTTCAATTAACCCTATGAACCACGCAATATCGATCACATTTCGATATGAACGAAGTTAGGAGTAGCTGACGGGATACCATATTTGGTCTTTACAGTATTGATTGATTAGTTGGTTGAAACGTAGATTGGTTGAATAATCTTGAATTTGCGTTGTGCAATGTCATTTATTCATCATGCCATGATATATGCCTACATCAGTCCATTCATTTCATATATCTCATCGATCAATCTCTTTCAGTGACTTAGGTGGTGGTGTAAAACCAAAGGAAGTAGTAGATAATCTACATAAAAAATTTACAAATCGCATTCGTTTTCCATGCATTAACATCGTCTCATCTGATCTCATCTCATCCCAATCGTGCACCAACCCCTAAACCATATCATACAAAACCCCCTCTTACGAACCTCCACCAGCCGCCTTGTCGCCCATAACATCAATGTAACCTCTCCCCGTCTTCTTCTTCCTCCCAGCCGTACCCTTTCTACCCCCCGCACTAGGCGGTCCCAATAAATCGTCAATACTACTCGCGTTACTCATACTAGTCGTAGGGCGGCTAGGTGGCGCACTGCGCATCGAGCCATTTGACTGCGACCGAGCCATCATTGGCGGTGCCGCCAGTCCACCTGGACCTGGACCTGCACCCACTGGTGCACCTTCTCCATCCCCACCAAGACTGCCTCGGTCTGAGCTCCCACTTGCGGCTCGTTGCAGCGGCGCGCTGGCTGCACTCACGCTCCTAGGTATACTGGTTGGGGCCCCAAGACTAGGCGGTCCACTGGCGGTACGTGGAGGACCGGCTGCACGTGGTGGAGGAGGTGTCGCGGAAGGAGTAGGTGTGTTGTCTGCACCTGCTTTCTTGTTGATCCAGCGTTTGAGTTCTGGGTCATAGACGAAACTGGATTCCTCACCCAGCTTGGCTCGGATGGGCTTATTAGGTTGAGATGCATCGACTGGAGCAGCTTCTTTTTTACCACCACCGAACCAGCCACCAAGTCCCCAGCCTTTCTTTTGTGGGGCTGCTGGCTTTTTATCTCTTTTGGCTGCAATATATATTAGTGAATGCAAAATTAATGGAATAGGGAATGGCTTACCATCTTCCTCAGCGGCTTTTCTGAAGGCTTCATCTGCTTCACGATCCTTTTCAGCCTTCGTTTTTTCTCTGGGCTGAGTTGACGCCTTGAGAGTTGGAATATCGTCATCGTCATCATCCATAAAGCTTTTCTTTTTCGGCTTTGTGTCAATAGGTGAATCTGGCTCCTCCATGGAACTTGGCTGGTATGAAGGAGGTTCGTAACCGCTGCCCATTGAAGGTGGTTCATAGGAATTTCCAGTGGGTGGCTCATAAGAACTACTAGCCGGTGGCTCATAGTTGTTGGAGGAAGGAGGTTCATAGACATTAGAGCTAGGTGGTTCATAACCACCCATTGAAGGTTGATACTGGTTCGGACCATCGAAGCTATTTACATGTTGTGGTGAATCAAAGGTCCGAGTTTCCCGGGTAGAGGGAGCCGTGTGAGGCGTGTATGGAGAATCACTGCCCATATATGGACTGTAACTAGCACTTTGGGGGGTGTATATGGGAGTTTGTTGAAGTTGCTGGGATGATGGTCGATATTCAGAAGACTGGGATGCTTGTCGTTGTGGCTCATATGGTCCACGACGATATTCGCTGGAAGACCTTCCTTCAAGTGAAGCTCGGGGTTGAGAGCCGTGCGAGGAATTAGGGGGTTCATATGCCGAAGGTGATGCGTAGCTGGCTCCTGGTGCATAGCGCGAAGAAGTCTTAGTTGGTTGCGCTGCAGACGCAACCCCATTGATTCCAAGACCTCCGTTATATGAACCATAGATATCAGCAACGGAAGGAGAACGACTGATTGTGGGGGTACCACCTGCGATGCGTGCAAAAGGACCAACATCATTAGCGCTGCCAGCCACAGAAGCAGCATCATTAGTGTCTTGATCATCACCTGCAACGAATTTGTTAAAGGTTGCCCAAACAGAGCCAGAAACTTTGTCAATGCTAGGCTTCGAAATCCATGATCCATTTTCGTCCTTGGGTGATTGTTTGAGTCGTTTGCTAAGATCGTCAAGACACGAAACCAACTGGGCGTGGTGATAAGGTGACCGCCTTGTTTGCGAAGTGATTGAAGTCGCTAGATTTTCGCAGTATTGTAGTGCCTTCTCTCGATATCCATACTCCGCAAGAACCATAGCATGATGCAATTTGTAGACTGCCAAATGAGGGCTCGAAAGTGCAATGCTCGAAGTACTGGATAGGGACAAACCATACTCATAGACTTCGCTGAGCAATACCGGCTCTAGTTCTCTGTCGAAGTCAAAAGGCTGCCTCAAGTGATCGGATCCTACAAGGACCATATTTGACTGGGGATCATCAATTCCACCAAACACAGAAGAACTTCTTGCAAACAAGAAACAGATGTGCGCTGCTTCAGCTCGTCCATATCCAGAGAGAAGTTTCCCTAACGCGGTCAAAGCTTGACTATCGTCGACGCTTCGGTTGCTCAATACAAGACCAAGGGTCTCACGCCATCTGTCGAGCCCTTCCAGAGCATCCTTTGAAGGACTCATGGTAGAAGTTGACGTACTGACCATCTGGAAGCCGGCACGAGCAGAAGGCGGTACGAGCTCATCAATGCTCTCCTCAAAATTGCCTGCAAAAATTTCGTACAAAGCAGCAAGGGGTTCTGTATTGTCACCCACATTCTTGACTTCCTTTTGTACGAATTCCTGACAGACTTGCTTATAAAGCTCTTTCGACACTGTATTTGAGATCAACATCGCATGAGCCCAGAGACGTTTATCGACCGCTTCCCACACAGCCTTCTCGCGTTCACCCCGTAGTAGGTGTCGTCGCATTTGGTCGACAGCTGCCGGGTCTACTGGGTCTGCTTTTGTCATCGTAGACGCAGACTGAGATATTCCCGTTAGATCTGCGCCGGTTGCATACAAGGGAGCTTCTTGGCCAACTTCATCCTCAATGCCTGGTGACAATATAGATCTAACGGCTTTATCAACAACAGGATTACCTTCAAGAACTCCATCATTGTCAATGAAAACTTGCAGAATTTTCCAGAGAAGAAGGCGTTCTTCGGTGCGCTTGTCTTGGTGAGATAGGACTGATACGTTTCTCAGATAAGATGCGTTTTGCTCAAGCACCTCGATGCCTGAAGCTAGCCATGCAATCACTTCTTTCTTCTTTCCTTTGCCTTTCAATGGACCGGGGAAACTTGTTAGTCTGTTTTCCAGAGGATCAAGATCCTTGATGTTTCGATTTTTCACCTCACCAGGACTACGTACAACCATAGGCGTAGTAGAACTGATGCCATACCGAGGAATATCTTTGGGAAAGGTAGTCACCATAGTACCGCCAACGCCCCAGGCGAAAACTGGGCAGCCTTTCCATCTCTGAAGGGGGTCATGCTCACGCCCATCTGAAGGAGCAACGTAGTCAACATTGGATGGTGCTCTGGGACGTCCTGGGGCCATGAATGTGGGTACCGATGAGAAAGAGTCAGCGTTACGAGGAGATAATGCCTCGATAGAAGCGGGACGTCGATACGGTTCAGCACTGTTCATTTCAAGTCGAGGACCTCCAAAAGCCCTCCCGGGAGACTGCGTGTGTGACCTTGGAGGTGGAACAAAGCCTTGGCTGGGACTCAGGTTTGTAGACGAAGGCTGAGGAGCGTAATGTGATGAGGACGCTTTTTTTGGTGGTGACCGCCCTATACGAGCTGCGATGCTTGAACTTGGCGGAGGGGTCTGAGATACAGGTCTTATTCCTTGTGGAGGCGATGCAAACATCTTCGGTTGTTCGGTGTAGATAGGGGTGTGTGGGGGATAATTGCTCTCTGTCTCATCTACTTCTCTAGTTGGTGGCAGTGTGTTTGTTCTGAGATTGCTTTCATACCCTGATGAGCTTCGTCGATCATAATTTGCGACTTCACCATTGGAGCGAGTCGAACGACCATCTTGGCTTTTCTCGAAATGTGCCAACGGACTCGACGTCCGCGGGAGATGGGGTAAGATTGATTGGGGAGGAGATTGAAGCAGGGCTGATTGCGGTGCATACTGTGCTCGCGATTGAGGAGGCGCAGGTGAATATCGAGCTTGTGCTGAAGGAGGCGGGGCGCTGTGAGCATGATTTAAGGGGGGTGGAGCTGGCGAATACCGCGAAGTGATGACAGGTGGTACAACAGGCTGCCCCACGGATGGTATAGCAGCATAAGGACTTACCCGTTCCGGAGAAACCAGTCCTTGAACAATTGGTGGTGACTGCATTGCCGGTTGAAGACCAGATGGTTGGCGTACATTAGCCACCTGGTGAACAGGCGCAGTTTGTGTTTGAATACCGGGAGTTGGCATATAGCTCTGATGCCCAGCATCCATTGAAGGGCTATACATCGATTGGTTCGAGATAGGGGTAGTAGAATGCCGGGTGGCAGCTTTCGGTCGAGAAAGAATTGGGAGATCTTCGAAGAAACCACTTCCTCCAGATGACTTTGGCTTCGGTGCAGACGATCCCACCGGGGGCGCATTTGTGGCAGATTGTACTTGTGGTACTGGCTGACCGGTGATTGGTGGCGTTCCAGATGTACGGGGAGGGGCCGTGAAGCTAGAATTCATACTACTTGCTCTGGGTGGTGCTGTGTTGATCGGAGGCGCCGAAGCATTAAATCCACGATTCAATTGATTTGTGCTTACCCTTTTACGAGGCTTTACAACTTCCATTGGCAGATCGTATGGCGATGCATAACCGCCCTTAGACTTGTCTGCGAAGCTTTGAGCCTTGGGCAGATCCGGCCGTTGCTGTTGGGGCTGCTGTCCCGGATAACTGCCCATGGGAGGAGTCGCCACATACCCAGATGCGTTTGCTGAGTTAGCAGGTTTCGAGAAGTCCGTCAAGAGCGGAGCTACTGGTGCATATGAATTACTAGCCTGACGCGAGGGTGCAGCTACTTGAGCAGCACCGGCAGGGAGGTAGCGATTGCTGCTATTACTTGGTCGGCCTTGGTTTGCAGCCACGTGACCGTTTTGAGTTGGGACGGAGGTAGCACTTGGCGGATCAGGTAAAGGATTAGAATCCTCATTATCGTCCAAAAATCCCTCGTCATCACTTCCAAAGAAAGCAGCTGGATCAACAGCTTTGTTCGCATCTTCCTCATCGTCTGGCAACAGTTCATCATCGTCATCTAGGAATTCATCTTCCGCCAATGCAGCTTTCCACTTTTCCGCCAAATCGACTTCACCGGGGTCTGCGTTATTCGTGCTCGCACCCAAAGGAAATTCTGAATCCGAGTCGTCAAACATTCCTTCTAGAGCATTCTTCGGAGGCTCCTTTTCATCCAACGTAGAATCTGGCAAGTCTTGGTGGCTCTCAGTCTCTTCCTGTATTGGTGAGTCGGGAGTTTGGTTATGAGGTTCAAAGTGTAACGAGTCTATAACTTGCATGGTAGATTTTCGTTCAATGGCAGGTTTGCCGGCATCATGATTTTGATCGGATGGTGAAGCACTTTGAGCAAAGAAGTCTTCTCCCTCAGCAGGCCCATTATCCGAGAAGAGGTTATCGCGCGGAGGTTGCGCTTCGTCGTTTGATTGAACAAGTGGGATTCCTTCTTCAAATCGTGCGCGCGAATCCTCCTCCTCTTCATGCTCAATCTCACCACCGTAAGATTGCCCATAGCCTGCGAGATCCTCATCGCGGCCAGCTTCGGGAGCGTTAGACTCCGCGAACTCATTTTCCCCAGATGCTTGCTGCGTAAAGAAGTCTGCTTCATCATCATGGGCGCCTTCAGAAAATAGATCGCGCGGCGACTGCTCCACCTCATTCATGATATCTTCGACTTGAGAATGTGGAATACTTCGGGTGTGCTGGTGGTGATGTTCGCTCGCAGGAGGCACTGGAGGGAATGAGTTTGTGCGATCAGTTTTGGGCATCATCTTAAATGGGTCAGTATCAGTTCTAGATAAATTCCATTCCGAGTCTACATCGTCCTCCTCGCCCCAATTTACATCGTGCGACACAGTTCTTGCGAAAGATGATGTGCTGAGATGTTTACTCTCTTTCGTAGGACCTGATGTCGGAAACTCTGCTTTGCCTTCTTCTCCAGCAGTTGCTTCGGGTGCATTGCTGTGGGACGGACTCTCATCCATTTCCACGCCGCCACGGCTCCTCAAAGATGATTCGAGCGCATTTCGTAGGTCGGGTAATTCTGGGTGATCGCTATTGTCCTCTACAGACTCATCTGCATCTACGTCCAAGCTCTCCGTTCGATCTTCTGCCTCCTCTTCCCTTTCTTCTTCGTGTACATGTTCCTCGGCTTCAGTGGCTACATGCCTGGGAGATTCGAGGTCGGATGCTGGTTCCTCAGTCGCGTTGGATTCCGGTTCTAGACTTGGCTCCGCAGTAATCAAATCTTCAGCATTTGGCATTAGAGCCGGATTCCATGATGCATTTCCAGAGTGGGATGTCATTGCGATTCTTTGGTATCCTAGATAAAGGATTGAATAACTTTGAGAGAGAAGATCAGTAAACGCATAGATAATTTCCGCGATTGCATCATGTGGTGATCCAAGCAAGCAAATATAAATATGTAGGAGGCATTAATTGAATATGCTGGATGAGACGGACGGACTTACTTATACTGTATAATACAAGGAGAGTTTCCTGTCCGCTAAAAGAACAAAAATAAATTAAAAAGACGACGTTGATGATCTGAAGTGAAGTTTATTCATAACTACAGTTTCCACTCTTTGAACATCGAAAAGAAGAAAAAGGACGAAAGGCAGACGAGGAGAATTTGCGGTTGACGTTTCCAAATTCCCGTGTTCGTATCTAATCAAAAATCCATGTAAGTGCAGTAATTTCTTGTGAGCTCGAGTCCTTAGACGTTTCTTAAAGGGGAGAGAAGAGTTGGTAGTAGACTCGATAGATTTGATGATGACAACCTTGGAGTGCAAGAGACCTGGCTTCTGAGGCTGAGATACGAGGCTGAGAGGCTGCCGTAGAAGGCTAACGGCGGAATTTGGAAGAATTCCGCGATAAGGCTGGGATGAGTGGCTAAAAGATTAGACGACTGGCAAGGCCAGATATTGACAAGATGAGATGACGAATCAGCCAAGAGAATGGCTGGAATAAATTGAATGGAAGTTTCTGTCTCTTCTCTTATCGTTCAGTCTTATCGTCAAAACAGTCGACTTTTCAGACCATTAACGCAGCAATTTGGAGCATACACACACACGCATATTCATTATGCTGTGGTTATAGTTGTGATTGTGGCTGAGGCTGAGACCGAGACGAGACCGAGAAGGACAAGAAGCGACGAATACAATTTCCTATTTGCGGAAACACTCTGGTAAATATTGTTTTCGTAACGGCAACAGCAACGGCAACTTGACCTTTAAAATAAATAGCAACGCCTCGTACCTATACTCTTCTCCAGTTCTCAATCCCTCACGCACTCCGTACAAACCACAAACCGCAAAACACACTCTCTCCCGCCCGCTCCACTATCGAGAAACAAAAGCACCCACCGCATCCATGAGTTATGTCTTCAAGTGGTGCATATCATCAGCCAAACCCACCAGATTCTCCTGTGGATGATCCCGATTCCGACCTTGAGCTGGACTTGCAGGAATTAGACTCAATAACCACATCTGACTCCAAACCACACAATTCATCATCGCGCAATCACCAAAATACTCGAGAAGAACGAAGAGGGCCACATATCCCTTTAAGAAATCTGCGTATGGGTGGTCTGCGAAATATCGGAAGAAACAGAGGCTATGGAGACTTGGGAAGAAATAGGGATGCGGATAACGACGAGGATCAACAAGGCTTACTGAATGATGATCAGGGAGGGGATGGTATGGCGAGAACATCAGGAGGAAGTTCGAATGCTGCCGATGATGATGCGCCTTTATTGTCCGGGGATGGTAGCGGAGGTTCGAGTTCACGACGGCGACGGAGATCAAGCTTCAATAAGGTTACGAACGTTGGATCTCAACTGCGACTACCCAGTTTCTTGTCCGGAAACAAGAATACCACGCAACCAGTAGAAGATGATGGAGACGAACAAGAGGAAGACCATGATCCGGCTTCATCACGAACGGTAGCTGTCGGTGCCACGCAAACCTCCCGATTCCCACCGAACGCCGTTTCAAATGCAAAATATACCCCAATCAGCTTTTTACCACGAACACTGTATAACGAATTTTCTTTCTTCTTCAATATGTACTTTTTACTTGTGGCACTCTCGCAAGCGATACCCCCATTACGCATTGGATATTTATCAACCTACATCGTACCTTTAGTATTCGTCTTAGCAATCACATTAGGAAAGGAGGCATTTGATGATATTGCCAGAAGGAGAAGGGATGCGGAAGCCAACTCGGAGGGGTACACCGTTTTATGTTTCGATAAGCCGTCCGCCAGTGACGCTGCTAGATACCGTGCAAAGAAGAACTTGAAATCGAAAGGAACATCGAAGAAAAGGCGGTCCTTGGTTGAGCCCGATCGATTGTCGGATATTCTGGAAGAGGAAGAAAGTGCCGAGAGCCACGGGAGAGATGCACCAACTTCCACTGTTCGTGAAGTGATTCGAAAATCTCGAGACTTGAAAGTTGGAGATGTTCTGAAATTGGGGAAGGACCAGAGAGTACCTGCAGATGTCGTCATCTTGAAAAGTACTTCTAATGATTCCGCTTCTGCGGTATCACCTGAACCTGTCGTGACCCCCTCTGCAGTGGCCACTGAATCGTTACTAGTAGACACAGTATCTGACCCTCCCATCGACATGTCATCCAGTACCAACACTGAAGCTCACCAATCTACCTCGGAACTTGGGAATACACCTTCGGCGGATGCTAGTGGTGCTGGGGAGACTTTCATCAGGACGGACCAACTTGATGGTGAAACTGACTGGAAATTAAGGTTAGGATCGCCTTTAACGCAATCTCTCGAGACATCTGAATTTGTACGTCTTCGCGTTGTGGCCGGAAAGCCGGACAAGAAAGTCAACGAATTTATCGGTACCGTCGAACTTCTACCAAAAGGCACAACTGGGTACGACCCCCACGTTCCTAAGGGTAAAGGCAAAGCAGTTGCTCCAGACGAAGAACATGGTGGAGAATCGGCGCCATTGACGATTGATAATACCGCCTGGGCAAACACTGTTCTTGCCTCAAATGCTACCACTTTAGCCGTGATTGTGTACACTGGACCTCAAACTCGTTCCTCATTATCAACTTCACCTTCTCGGTCGAAGACTGGTTTGCTGGAATTCGAGATCAACTCCCTTACAAAGATTCTTTGCGCATTAACATTGACGTTATCTATTGTTCTTGTGGCCTTGGAAGGCTTCGAACATGTAGAAGGCGTAAAATGGTATGTCAAGATCATGAGATTCTTGGTCCTATTCTCCACCATTGTCCCAATCAGTCTCCGTGTCAATCTCGATATGGGAAAGAGTGTTTATTCTTGGTTCATTCAAAAAGACCCCGGGATTGAGGGCGCTGTTGTCCGGACAAGTACTATTCCAGAGGAACTTGGCAGGATCGAATATCTATTAAGTGATAAAACCGGGACTCTGACACAAAATGAGATGGAGATGAAGAAGATTCACGTTGGAACTGTTTCATATGCCAACGAGGCCATGGATGAAGTTGCTACTTACGTTAGACAAGGATTCTCTATTCCTGCCTCAACTGATGGCAATCATTCTGCAACACTTGTTACGCCCTCTTCGGTCGCATTAACCACTACTACAGCTACTCGAACTCGCAGAGAAATTGGATCACGTGTACGTGATGTAGTTCTCGCCCTTGCCTTGTGCCATAATGTTACTCCTACCGTCGAAGAAGAAAACGGCCACAACATAACCTCCTATCAAGCTTCTTCGCCAGATGAGATTGCCATTGTGAAATGGACGGAAGCCGTGGGTCTTCGATTGGTTCATCGTGACCGAAAAGGTATGCTTCTACAGTCGGTTGATACTGGTCGATCTGTCGTTCGCGTTCGCATCCTCGAAGTCTTCCCTTTCACATCAGAGGGCAAACGCATGGGAATCATCGTACAATTTATGGACGGTACAGAAACTACGAGCACCAAGCTTGACGCTGGAGAGATTTGGTTCTATCAAAAGGGAGCTGATACTGTCATGACTTCTATCGTTGCATCAAACGATTGGCTCGACGAAGAGACAGCCAATATGGCTCGTGAAGGGCTTCGAACTCTGGTTGTTGGGCGAAAGCGATTGTCAGTTCAAAACTATCAAGACTTCACCTCCAGCTATAAAGAGGCATCCGTCTCTATCAATAACCGTGATGCAGGCATGGCCCGTGTGGTATCACATTATCTGGAGAAGGATCTCGAGCTCTTGGGTGTTACTGGTGTTGAAGATAAGCTTCAGCGCGATGTCAAACCTTCGCTGGAGCTGCTACGAAATGCTGGAATCAAGATCTGGATGTTGACTGGTGATAAAGTCGAGACTGCCCGATGTGTTGCCGTCAGCGCTAAACTGGTTGCTCGTGGACAATACATTCATACTATTGCGAAACTGAAGCGAAAAGATAACGCTCAAGATCACCTTGACTTTCTTCGAAGCAAAACCGACGCCTGCCTTCTGATTGATGGTGAAAGTTTGGCTTTGCTACTTACGCACTTTCGAACCGAATTCATCTCATTGGCAGTTCTCTTGCCAGCTGTGGTTGCTTGCCGATGCTCTCCCACTCAGAAGGCCGATGTTGCGAAACTAATTCGAGAATACACCAAGAAACGTGTCTGTTGTATTGGAGATGGTGGGAATGACGTTTCCATGATCCAAGCTGCAGACGTTGGTGTTGGTATTGTAGGAAAAGAAGGAAGACAAGCTAGTCTTGCTGCTGATTTCTCCATTGAACAATTCTGCCACCTCACGAAACTTCTAGTCTGGCATGGTCGAAACAGCTACAAACGAAGCGCTAAACTTGCACAATTTGTCATCCATCGTGGTCTCATTATCAGTGTTTGCCAGACCATGTACAGCATCGCCATCAAATTTGAGCCTGAAGGTTTATACAAAGATTGGCTACTAGTCGGATACGCAACAGTCTATACCATGGCACCTGTTTTCTCTCTCGTCCTCGATAAAGATGTAGATGAGAATCTTGCGAATCTGTACCCGGAACTCTACAAGGAACTTACTTCGGGCTCGTCGCTCTCTTATCGAACTTTCTTCGTTTGGGTCTTTGTATCTATTTATCAAGGCGGAATGATCCAAGGTCTTTCGCAGCTCCTCACCGAAGTCGACAGTCCTCGCATGGTAGCCGTCAGTTTTACTGTCCTTGTCCTCAACGAACTCACCATGGTTGCGTTCGAAATCACCACTTGGCATCCGATCATGATAATAAGTTTGATTGGAACCCTTGTTCTCTATCTAGGGTCTATTCCTTTCTTGGGTGGATACTTCGATCTGGCTTTCATTGTTACTTGGTAAGCTTGTTCATCCTAGCCTTAAGATTTTTTAGGCCCTGCACTAACACGATTATTTAGGGGATTTGTCTGGCGCGTTGCGGCTATCTCGGCAGTTTCACTCATTCCTCCATACGCGGGAAAATTGATCAGGAGGACTATTAAACCTCCTTCGTATAGAAAGGTTCAAGGGATATGATGTATAAATGTTATTTCTTATCTAGATCAGGTATAGGAAGATGGCATAGCGGTAGGCGTTCTGGATGGGAATGGGAGAGATGTTTTGAGCGGGCAAATTTTAATGAATCATCGGTGTTCCTGTCTCTTGTGTCTTGCTAAATGAGGGGGAAAATCAAATTTTTAAGCCTTCTTGAACTGTAATTGTCTCTTGGAAGTGTGAGAGCTTTGTTGCATGTCTGCGATCACATGTTTGGTGACTTCTCGATTAATGTTTCTGATGGCAAGCTTCTTAGACGTGTTTCTTATGGGCCACACTCACTGGTGATTACTACGTCGTCATTTATTTCTGTTGAAATTTTATATGCTCGTTGGATAGCATTGCATTCATAACGTGGAGTGACCGCTGCGAGTCTCCACGCGCATGCATCAATCTCCATGCTAACTTGTCTCTATCCAGTCTTACTTCGCGCCAAACTTCAACACCTATTGGGTGTCTACGATCACATGTTCTGAACTCTATCCTCATGATCTTCCATATTGTCGCTGAACGCCGTTGGGCTAGCCCGTTCCTTCCTTCTGACTGGACGCAAAGAACCCCCCTTACCACATCTTCCAATTCCCCGGGTTATCTTTAGAGATTGTTCTAGTACAGAAACACAAGATTTCATATGCATCTATGATGTCACCCATCTAAAGACAGTGTCCCAATCTCTAGGGTCTTTCTTCTCTCGCCGTCTGGAGCTAAACTGCAGAATAGGTAGTCGGTCAATTCGTATCTGATTCAGGGCCTCTAGTCTGTCAGTAGCGCAGTCTCAACCGGTGGTACTTGCCTCTAACAGAGCGCAGGATTTACAAATGAACTGAATGCTCGACACTTGGCCAAGCCGTTGCAGTGACGGTTTTGGGGAAGGAGGGAACAGCTCGATATTAGTATGGTTCCAAAATGTCGCTATAATGTGTAGTCTGTATTACCGTTCAAATGTGCAAGATAGTCGGCGTCTGAATTTCAATCTGAACTGAACTAGTTCATCTCATGAGTTTCTATAAATGATTTGTGCAATCTACATCTCGGTGACAATTTCTATCAACATTTAATTCTCCAAATTCGATCCAATCATTCTCTTAACTATAATATCCTTTCTCATTACATTGTCCAACCTCAACTCAATCACTCCCCTAACCACAACATACCTTCTCGTTATATAGTCCAACGTCGACTCAATCATTCTCTCGACCTCGATATACCTTCTCGTCACATTCTCCAAGTCCAATTCGACTCTTCTCCTCTTTCAATCTTCAACCCCATCTCAATCTTCATCTTCATCAGGATCTTTGAGTCCAATACAATGGACTATACTCACGCAAGCAACGTCTGCAGGTACGTACTCATAACATTCAACCTTCCTCACTTCCCGTGCTACCTTCGCTAACCCCTTACTTAATCAGCAACCCAGTCTGCCGCTCCACAACCACTAAAGGGGAGTGGCGCCACTATCCACCAAAGACCGGCCCCGTCTACTGCAACGCTTGCGGCATCTATCTCAAGGAACATAAAACGCAACGTCCTGCACAGCTAGTGCAGAAGCAGAAGCAGAGTGATGCAAGGAGACAGGGTGCCCTGGCTTATGCCGCTCCTGCTCTCGCTCCTGCTCCTGGTTCCCCGGCCTATGGTGCACCTGCTTTTGCTCCTGCTACCCCAGCTTACGGCCCTCCTGCTCCTGCTCTTGGTCCACCCCGTCATGCCCCCGCCCCTCATTTAGACGAGGAACTCCAAGGGTTCTTCGCTCCCGGTCCAGCTGGCCGAATGCCCCAGCTCACGGCTGCATTCGATCGTCCTTTATACCCGGGCGCTGCCCAGCCTGCACCCAGAGCTGGTACTAGGAGCTTGTCAAGCAGCATATCGTCGTTCTTTAACTCGCCTCTTACACCCGACAACCTGGCGGCAAGGAGACTGCCCCCTCCCGTACTTAGTCCACATCTCGCTTATCCTCGCCCAGTCCAGCATTCGCCTTCTCCGCCGATCCCGGAGGGTTTCAAGCCGGCTCCTTTTCTGCACCCGCCTCTGTTCACTGGGATGGTTCGTTTCTGAGCGTCGACGGCCGATTTCGGTGCTGAAAAGTTGATATATTACTTTCTTTGGCTTTGGGATAACGGAAAATTGAGGGGGAGGTAGATCGTTGGGTTGTCATGGGACATTTGCAAGTGAATAGGGGAAGTTTATTAGGGGTGTTTCGACTGATATACTCACTGGGGAGGCTCTGAGGTGCTTTGCTAGTTGCAATTCTTTTTGTTTCTTTTTGCTATATGATCTTTTGGTTTTATACCAGTATTAGATTGGGTGTTATGAAAGAACGAGATCACTATAGGAATACCAGTGTGGGCTAGGAATGGAGTATTGTATATTTGCGTTCTTGGGTAAATTGGTTGGTCGGTTGGAGTTGGAGTACTTGGAGAATCCCAGAAGCAAGCATAGTTGTATACCATTGATATTTTTGTATTTCTCGGATGAATCAAAGACATCTTCATCTGTACCTGAGAAAAACTTTACAAGTGCGAAATCATATCCATTCCATTTCATTATGATCAATCAATCTAGAAGTACTCTTATATATAGCGACCCCTCTCCGGCTAGCAGCAACCCCCAATACATAACCCCCCTCCCCTTCCCTAACCATAACCCTCACCCCCTTCCCATCACCACCCCGCACGCCGCCCTCCACTCCACTCAACAACTCCTCCCCACCCCTCGAACTCGCCGTCACCAAATCCCTGAAATCGCAATAATCCCAATTCCACAAACCCCTCCACCCTCGCGTTCTAACTGCTTCCGCAACCACAACCAACACCACCAAAGCATTCACCACGAACGTCGAGTACACGTACACAGGCTGCCCGAACCGCACAGCGTTAACTGTCATCTGCACATCTACCGTGCGGGTATCGTTCGCGATCATCAGCTGTGCGCTGGCGTAGGCGACCAGGAGATCGTCGGTCATTGCTTGAATTGAGTTTTGGAGACCGATAAGGTTGATTTGGGATTCATTCTGGGAGGGCCCCGAGTACGCTTTGCTGCTGATGTAGTTGCGGTGGTCGGCAATGCTGAAGTTGAGGGCGTTGCCTATTACACTCTGGAAGGAAGGGGGGTTAGTATACATTGGATCACGAGTAGTGGTGTACGAGGGCACCTACTTGATAGATGTTTGTGAGATCATTAGAAAACAACTCAAACTGCCGCTGAACAACATGCGTTAGATTCCCAGAAGGTTCCAGATCGTCCGCGATATCTTTGACTTGCGTCACGGTGATATTCTTCCCCGCAAGCGCAACAGAAACATTGAAGAGCGCGGGCTGAAATGTTGTTTTACATTGTGTGGCGTTTAGGTTTAGATAGCTGGACCCCGCAGCGATGCCAAGGTATCTATCTTTCAAAACACCGGGCTTCTGGGCAGCAACTCCTATGGCTACGATTGCCGCCCCCTTTCCATGTCCAACATATACTGAAAACTCCGGGAAAGCACTGTCAGGTAATTTGCCTCGTGCTGCAAAGAACTCTTCATCGGGTATTATGGTGAAATCGGTGCTTGAATTGTATATACAGCTGGTTTGGGTGGCGTAGCCGACTTCTTGATACGTGTAGCCAGTGGCCAGTGTATCATTGAGGATATGATCATCCACAAGCCCAACCGAACCACCAACTCCGAATGATCGACCTAGGTAGATGAACTTCGAATTGTCGTATCTTGCATGTTGACGTAGAGCACCATTGGTGGTTGTTGCAGAGGAAAGACAATTGGATAAAAGGCCTTGGAATAGCACTCCTGGAGAATATGTGAAGAAGCCCTTCTCGTTTCTCAAAGCAGGACCGGACGAATCTATTTCCGACGGCCATTCGCGAACAGAAGTCATATTCCCATACTGAGGAAGTTGGATTGATGTGTCTCGGGAGGTTTTGATCACGACAGGTGTAATTGCACCGGCCCATAAACCAGCAGGAATTGCACAGATACTGACCCATGCTACGAGAGGGAAGAGGTACCGAAGCTTTAGACTCCAGTTCAGCGAAACCAGGCTGAGCCCATTCCAAAGGTTCAAAATTTCGATTGGAACAGACGTTCGGCTCAGATGGATTCGAGTAGCGTAGTTGACGAGTCGGCACATAGCTGCCGTTTGGATGAACCCGAGGCCGGTTGAGATCAACTGGATAGCGATTTGGATAGAGGCTCGATTCGAGATGATAAAGTTGTACAAGTCTCCGCCTGATACGGACGTGTGACTAAAATCGGCTTTCAGCAGAAGGCTGCTGATAGTTGTGGTACATATGAGACCAAGAAAGCCAGTGTACCGAGATATCGTCTCCAACCACGAGGGTATTCGCTGGTTGGAAATTTCTTTCGACGGCAACATATCCTCAGACTCGCTCACACTGTGAAGTTGTACAACGTCATTAGCATACCCGATTAATTGGTAGGAGGCCACACATACTTATCCATGTTGAACGTGTTGCTTTTGCCATGAGGAAAAATGGTCAGGCACCACGTGGGGATCGGGTCATTTTTGGGCCAAATGGTAAAATTGGGGGTCAAAATAGTTTATTGGTGCACATCTAGAAATAAGTATAAATTCCTATTTCCAGCCTCAGCCGCGCAGCTACTAGCAGCTACATGCAAGGGGGCTTGTAGGTTAGCACGCGAATTTCACCAACAGAATGATTCATTCGGTGACATCGCACGAGAAGGATTTGACTATGAGACCGGAAGGTTACATTAACCGCCCGGGCTTAACGTCTACTCTCGCCGATGTATATGCAAGCGGCTTGACCAGCTATTCGGTACCGATTATTGACCAATGGAATACTTCATTGGATGACATCGCACGGCCAGCATACAGGTTAAATTAAGCGCCCTTATTATTCATCTAGTGATACCAATCAAACACGTGGAAAGTACCCAAGTAGAACATGGGCCACCGGGCGGCACAGCAAAACTGTACTTGAAAAGGTCGTTTCTATCCTCGAGCACCACTACTAAGCGGGGACGGGTGAAGTCCTTCATACACCCATCGCGCTTATTTGCGGGTGGTACTTGTTGGCTGACGAATTGAACGATTCATCTGGCGCTCTATTGCTGCAACAAATGGCTATCATCTCACCAAGAACGCGCATCTTCAAACCCACAAAAGTAACATACCTAGAGCTTTTAAATATTCTAAGCCTATTGTGGTAGAGATTATATCATTATAACTACCTAATTAGTAATATCAGGTACAAGAACATCATTAGTAAATATTTTCGCGGGAGAGTAGTCTTATTTCTCCACCTAATTATATACTGGCTTCTAATTGGCACATGGATGCGGTGATGCAGTTGGAAGGCCATACTCGTGTAACTAATAAGTCGTGACCTCTCAGAGACGGTGTGCAAGAAAGCATACTTTCATTTCCTCGTGAGTTTTCTCATCGAAAAGCACGTCTGCTTTAATCTACTTCAACTCAAGTCATACTCAATCTCTCATTATGTCTGTCGCAAGCCGACCACGTTCTTTTCACACAATATTAACTTTCTTTCTCTTAATCACAACCGCTTCAGCAAGCTCAGACTGCGCTCCTCCTCCTATTCCCATCCGCATCGGTAATGTCACACTGTCAAATGGTCAGACAGCACGAGGCTTAGACATAGCTGTCGGAACTCCACCACAACCCTTCGCCTTCTTGCCACAATGGTAGGTCCACACAAAGCTAGCTTGAGTTCATATCGGCGTGATTACTGACGGCAACGATATAGGCCACTCAATAACTCCTTCATTTATGGTACGAACGGACTCTGCAGCTCATCATGGTCGAGCGCTGGATGCACGACCTTTCGTGGGGGACAATACAACGAGTTTGCATCCAAGTCACGAGGCTCTCCAGGCACTAATTCATACTCGACGGATGCATCTCCTTACCCAGACATGGATTTTGTTACGGACGACTTTGTTCTGAACTCCAACATCACCAAGGAGGACTATCCCATCGGAATAGCGCGAGCCGACTGGGGAGAGCAAGGATACTATCCCCAAATGGCCCTGGGGCTTGGTTCAAATTCTTCAGTTTTGAATGCTTTATCAGCTTCCAGTCAAATTGCCTCTCGCACATGGTCCATGTTCTGGGGCCGAACCGGTGCGACTTCAGCAACGCAACTGGATGGGAGTTTCGTATTCGGTGGATATGACCGTGCCAAGGTCTCTGGTCAGAATTACACACAAAGTCTCAGCACTCCGAGGACAAGTTGTCCGACTGGTATGCTCGTTACAATCACGGACATGACTCTCAATTTTTCCAATGGCACGGATACCAGTTTATTCGATGGCGTCCAATCAAATGCGATTTCCGCTTGCATTGTTCCATCGTATCCTGTTCTGATGACGATTCCATTCAGTCCGTACTTCGAAAACTTCCAGACCTTCACGAACCAAAACCTGTCGCTGAGAACATTCGGTCTGTACTACTATGGTCTTTTATACGATCGAAGCGCAGCCGGCGCCGGACCGTAAGCAGTGCTCCTTCCCTCCCATGCAGTGGATTCGGTGACTAATGAAAGAGAATAGGTACACAGGAGATTTGACCATCAAACTAGACTCCGGATTCTCGGCTCGCATTCCCAACGATCAACTGGTCGTTCCTAATCTTTCGATCGATCAACAAACGGGCGCTTTCAACGCGAATAATTCGGCACCGGAGCTCGTTATGAATTCTATACAAGACGTCAATGAGGATGACCTTCCACAATTAGGTCGACAGTTCCTAAGCGGCGCGTATCTAATGCTCAACCAGGACGCGCAGAAGTTCACTCTGTGGCAAGCGAACCCTACAGAGAATGAAGATCTCGTAGCAGTGGATTCTCAGAACAAAGTCGTAGACAAGTTCTGCTCTGCGCCGTCGACGCAGAGTAACGACAGCTCGAGCACCAACAGCTTGAACACTGCGTCCAGTGGTTCAAACAAGACATCATCTACGAATAGTCCTGCAACGAGTGCTCAAGCGAAAAGCGTTTCGACTGGAACTATTGTTGGTATTGCAATTGGGTGTACTGCTGTCGTAGGACTTCTTGTCGGAATTCTATTCTGGATTTGTGTTCGGAAAACCAAGTCGAAACGCGAGCTTGATGCAGACGCTGCTTCTAAAGCTAGCCTTAACTCTCCGGCTGAGCAGTTCTATCCAGATCCTTTGAAGGTTCCTCATTTCATTCCTCAGGAGCTTCATGCGACTCCTGTAAAGCCTATTAATATGGTACATCAAGAGCTGCCCTGATAGACGATCGTTTTAAATAATTTGTTCATGTATCCTTCATTAATGTATAGTTAGGCTTTATAGATCTTATCTAAAATATAGATGTTTATTACTCGTCAATCGGTTGGAAAGTGATGATCTAGATCTGTGTGTGTGCGTACGTGTGTAAAGCTGCGCCCATATTTGTTGTACAGTGTGCTCTCATAGATTTGCTGCCAACGACTTTGGATTTCTCTGCTGCTGTCGGTCCGCAAGAACTGAAACTTGGAATTTGGAGCGAGCCGTGTTGCGCAGCCCGGTAGTTTCGTTCGTTTAAGTCCGACGTTGTCGGACATACTGCCGCAGACATAACTTCGTCAAGGAGAACGACAACGGTTTCGATGTTGAGTACGAAAAGCTACTGCAGTCGAACGGTTCGGTCTATCGCCTGCAGAACTGCATTGCAAAGTCTGCCGACACTCCTTTCCCCGCCCACAAGTAAATGACCGAGATAGGACAGCTAGATATTCTTATCAGAGCTGCAATGAAACGTTTATCTCGTGATGCTGACTCTATACGGCAAGGATCTCGCAATTAAAGTACCCATCAATCAGGTTTCAGGAAGTCGCACCGAGACCTTGAGATGTCATTGTCACCTGTATCACAACTTCAAGGAGAACATATATTGGACGAAGGAAGGCCACCTCACAATTCCTAGGACAGTCTACTTCAATCCAAGACTAGATACGCTTTGCTTCAAGAGATATTCTATCTGGGATCCTAGATTCCTAGGGTCTACCTCGATGATTTATTTGCAAATCACGACAAATATCATCTGAAATGCATAGCTCGAGTCAAAGAAGTAGAGTACTACGTCCACTTCTAGCGAACTACTGTTGAACGAGAGGAAATTCATCCGGCTCGCAAACCTCGAACGCATCGTACTTGTATGTCATTCGACCACTAGTCGCTATACGGATGCCCGAAATTGAGACTGTGCACGCTGCTTGATTATACAAACCCGTCCTAACGTGGTGCGAGGGGAACCGGAAATTACGGTGCGGATTGGCGATTGCGTTCACAGCTTCGAGGAGCCGAAATCCCCACGGTGAGATACAGCGAAGTGGATAGTCAACCTCTTTGATATCCGCACTGAAGTACTCCGGAATTTTCTCCAATAGACGCTGTAAGCCATAGGACATTGCCAATAGTATTACTTGGAGTGAAGGCTTCGAAACCAACAACTGTTGGGAAATCTCATTTTGCTTTCGACCTTTCGCCGTCCAATGGGTCTTGCCATCCAAGATCATGCACCGCGAAGCAATTCTGAACCAACAAACAGTTTTGTAGGGCGCCCAAGTGAAGGTAGTTGTCCAATGATTTTCATACGAAATACTAAAGTTTGAAGACGCTCCAATCGCTAATCCCCATACGGCCAAGAATTCCGCCCAATTTCCCTTGTGTTTCTTTTCCATTCCACCATTTTTTGGGGCCGGCAAAGTAATTTATGAAGCCTTCTGGTCCAGAAACGAATAGTAATTTGGAGTTCGATTGAGCAAGATCATTGTCGTCCTGAGACTCTGGTGATGGCTTAATTGCTCGAGATATCATCTTCTGATCGATGAATGTCCTCTCTTCATCCACAACATAATCAACGCGGAGGTTTTCTGGATATTTATCTTGAAGTTCTTGTAGCTGCCGTACCATGACTCCCAAGTCCTCTGTTGTTCGTCCCGTCGAGTATCTATCCGGAACATATGCGCCTGCTCCAATGCATTCCTCCCGCCTTCTGTTTGCCCATATGATATGTATTCTTGGTTTTGCAGCTTCCTTCTTTCGAGCTTCGAGTAAGGTATGAACGACCTGTAGTGCGGGAGCGATTCCTGTGCCACCAGCTAGGAAAACCACATTCTGGACGTTCTCTGGCATGTCGAATTCGCTATGTGGACCGCGAACCTCCACCTTTCCATCTACCGAAAGTCCAAACAAGTAATTGGACATTTCTCCCGTTGGCTCTTTCCGAATCAAGAATCGTAGATCCCCATTCGCAGTATTTTCAGTCGGTGGTAACGGTGTATATGATCGTGCGATTTGCAGAAGCGGTTGCTTGAATTCGACCGACCATAGCCCCTTCTGCCAATATTCCGTGTATGGGTCCGAATCCAATTTTGTTTTCGGTCTTATGGTTAGGATCATACTCGTGGGAGAAACATCTTCTCTGGACACAATGGCAAAAGGTGTGAAGCGAGGCGCATCAAAGACCTTGTCTTGCTTCTCCGGCAGAGGAACTAAATATATAAGATAGAGAGGCACCGCAAAGAAGAAGATGAAACCCATGAACCTCCCTACTCGGCGCTTCATCTTTGCGTCTTCCGCGTCTTCCGCGTCTTCCGCATAATAAATAGAGTCACGTTCAGCGCTTGGCGCACGTTCAAACGGCCATATGGAAACATAGTAGTGAGGTTGCCCAGGCGGTGGTGGTTTTCCATGAACTGTTTTTACCTTCTTCGCATCCTCTGCTGCTCGGGCGTCGCGCTCGGGAGTACTCTTGAAGTCATCGCGCCATGTATATCTAGGTTGCGATGAGTATATTAGACGCCGCTGCGCAAATGGTGGAGCTTTGAAGAGCCTCTGAGGCCGCGGCCAAATCGTAACTGCAGTGCTGGAGAGTCGTAATCGCATGTTCAAGTGGTCGACTTGTATATCGGGAGCGAGCTTTGAAATTGATTTTCGCAAGGGATAACCGGTTATAATTCTGCCATAGGTAGTTCCGTAAGGCGGTCACAACGTTGGAGTTTAGTGGTGCTTTAGTGCCATACTCTTCAATTACTTAAAGATCAGCAAGTTGAGATATTTATATCTAGCTAACTCATATCTATAGATCTACTTAAAGAGTACTTTAAGTTACCATGCGCTGAGAATTATTTTGAGAAGTATTGAGTCGTATTGATTGGTAGAGATAAACAGTCTCTCAAATCGCATTTTGGTGGAGGTGGGTGGGGTGGTGGGGTGAGGCACTCCTTATGCCGCAGATACCCACAAGAAGGAAAATCACATCGAGGGGGTACGTTTGATATATATAGGGAGGGGGGATGCATTTGGGTTTATCTCAGTTCTGAAGTTTTCCCGGTATACTTCTTGCACGCCTTCTGCATAAGATTAAAGTCACAAGTCAAGTTGGAAAGGAGATAGTCAAGTGGCAAAGAAGATGGAATTCAAGAAGGCTAATATGGGAATATTGATATTGTAGGTAAATTATGAAAATTGTAATTTGTGAAGAGATGTTCTCTAGAGAGCTGTAAAGAGATGAGTTGGAGAAATTTTTTAGAGAAATGTGGCAAACAGTGTGAAAGCTGCAAGTGATGAAGAGATATGTTGAAGAGAGACTCGGAGGTGTAATAGTACCCAGATTTTTAGGCACCTTCCTCTGATCTAGGAGTACCTCGTTCCGATTCAGGAAACATTGCTAATTTCTGTCTCCCATTTGAGAGGAGCTCCCTTAAGACACGGCATTTTTCTGCCGGGGTTTCGGCTCCGACTGAGCGTAAGTAGGCATAAATCGCTTCCTTGTTTCCTCCAGCTTCAACTCTCTCTTCCGGCACAACTTTCTCTTCCGGAACAACTCGTGAGAGAAGCTCCTCCAAGACGGAATCATCCATCTCATTCAAGTTGAGATCGTAACGACTGGTTTCCCAAGGGATTGTTGAGTGCCTAAAAAGATATTTCTCCATCAGGACGTGGACTTCGGCAGGTACTGTAGGTTGTGGAGAATCGCTCCATGAGATATATCCCCAATTACCACCATCAGGGTTACATTTTTGAAAGCCTTGAGGCCATTTCTCGTCCTTCAGGATCACCTCAAGCAAATACACAGTCAGTGCTTTGAGCAGGTAGGGTTGCTTTGATCGCAAGTTACCGAAACAGACACATAATGAGGCTCATGATTGCAGTTGAATAAGGTACTTAGAATATCCGAATAGTTTGATTTTCTTTTTGGTAGTTTGGTAGTATGAAGGTAGAATGAGTTCCGAGTCCAGTGCTTTTGTAGATTATGTTGTAGGGAATAGACAGAGAGGAAGATACCCCCGATTATTTAGAGAGCAAAATAACTTTGTTTTGTCCTTGATTTTATCTTTGAATAACTTTGTTCTGTCCTACTTTTATCTTTGAACAGAGTGAATTCAGAATTCATTTTGTTCAAAAGATAAACAACCAAGCGCCTCTGAATGTATACACGAATACGCATCGAAACATACCACAGAAACTCACAAGAAGACAAGAAGGAAAAACATATCGAGAGGGTAATATTTATAAAATGGAGGGGGAATGGAGATTGATTAGTTTATTTCTGAACTTTTCTGATAGTTTCTATACGCTTCTGCAAAAGATCAAAGTCACAAGTCAAGTTGCGATGGAGACGGAATTCGAGGGGGCATATGGGAAAATTGATATAAGGTATATTGTGAAAGTTGTAATTTGCAAAGAGATGTACTGGAGAGTCAAGTACGTTGGATAGAGCTGCAAAGAAATCTGCCAGAAAGAGCACTAAGAGATGATCGGAGACTTTGCCAGAGCGATTTAAACGGCCGTATCACCAGGAGTGTATCGTTTCGCTGTTACTTTCTCAAAGGCATTCTGAGCAGTATATTCTGGTGTGTAGCTGTAGAAGAATATGTATATCTAGGTGTACGCGGAAACATAATAGAATCCAGATATCTAGTAGATACTTCATCTTCCACTACAAAGTCTTCTCTTTAATGAGTTCAAAGAAGGACTCATCCATATCAGCCGGGTTTAAGTGATACCAAACCTGGCCATCAGGAGACTTGAAAAGTTCAAAATGATATTTCCCCATCAAACGCTGTACTTCTGCTTGTACTTCTTCTGATATTGACGGTGGGGCTCCCACCCAGCGTTCATCTAGAACAAATACTGGACGTTCGTTTCCCCCATCTTCCCCACCATTAAGGGAGACAACAAAATCTTGGTTCATTACCAGGTATCCGCGATCAATCTCAAAAAACTCCCACTTTTTCAATCCTCGAGGCCATTCTGGATCTTGTAGAACCACCTTAGTCATATACATATCCAGTGCGTTGTCCAGGCCTGGTCGTTGTGATTCCAACTTGAACTTGCGCAAGTCACAGAAACAAATCTCGATTACCGACACCAACATGATTGGAATTAAACAAGTCACTTACTTATCTTTTCGAATAGTTTGATTTTCTTGTTGGTAATATGAGTTGGAAGTGGTGTAGACTGTAGTCTTGAGATGATTGCCAGTGTGCAGTGAACAGACGGAGATGATTGTGTGGTGAAGAGACAGAGACGAAGATACTTGCAATTATATAAACAGCAAAACAACTTTGTTCTGTGCTTGTTTTTATCTTTTACACCGGGAAGAGTTTTCTTCTTGCTGGGAAGGTTGATGTTTCGCGTTGTTAAGAAGGAGTGTTCTTCCAAATAAAGAAAAGTAATCTTCATTGCATGATACTGGCGTCTGATTTCCTGGCCAGCAGTATTGTTAATTAGAATTTGGTCTAAGTAATACAGTACAGTATAGGAGAGCGGCCTATGATCTTTCTACTTCAATCCATTGGTTTAGAAGAATCATACGTAGACCAAACAAGAACAGTCACGAGAAACCTATAAAATCACTGATTCTCCTCAAGCACAACCAAAAGGCGAGACCGGTCATCCGATGGATATGAATACGCAAGTATGAATTCTAATATGATACGTGGCCTCCTGTTCTTCATTCTTTAGATACTTTGATTCAATTCATCAATCTCACTACACACTCATCTAATCGTAATAACAAACCTCTCAGTCGGGTGAGTCACCTCCTGCACAACCTCCTTACATACTTTCCTCGCAGTCTCAGCACCATACCGATCCAGTGCATCCAAAAAGATGTCCTGATGCGTTTTCAAACTCACAATCCAAAACGATCCCACTCTCTTAAACTCACCCGTCTCAGCATTCGTACCCTGTAAAATAAGTCCCCTAATACAAGTACAGAAACTCTCATCTTCTCCATCCCCAACCTCAACTTCAACTCTCCCCGATATATCGGTCTTATAACTAAACAACGGGAGGAGGGCGACATCTACTTCGTCGTCTATATGAGAACTTAAAGCATAGTTGTACCCATAATATTCCTTCAGCACCCCTCGATCTGTCGATAGAATCCGCAGTCTGCGATTCGTCCCCGGCGAACTCGTATCTAACGTATGAAACCTCCCCAATAGCAAACCACGACAAACCACCGTAAGCACACCATCAACCACCTCTCCAAACTCATCTACCCCTTTCGGCGTAACTCCACTCCGCGAATGATCCACCACCGCATAATAGCACGAATCATGCATCCTCCTAACATCCCACCCAACATCCCTCACCTCCCCATCCACCGCCGCCCAACTCCAACTCGGCGCGCGATACGCACCCGGAGTTTGGAAATCCACACATCGCCACGGTAATTGCGTTTCTAGCCCATTTCTCCACAAACCGGCAAGATACCCACCCGTATGCTGATCCTGCAGCGGTCGCACAATCCCAGATATCGCGACGAGTTTGTCACTCGTGTGGGTGAGTTGTGCTTTGGTGTAGAGATTTATAATCTCATGCCAATTCGTCGTGGGGAACTTGCACTCGACTAGCTGCGGGGAGGTCTCTGTCGCGGTGCCGGTTTTGCATTCCCATGCCAGTCCGGTTCGGGTGAAGTGGATGCTGCGGGGAGCTAGTAAGCGTTCTTGTAAGGCCCATGCTCTTTTGGCTAGTGGGGTGTCGGATATTGATTCGGGCGGATTGGAGATGGTCCAGATTTCTTTGAATCCGCGTTGCGTGATTGTGATTTGGAATTTCGTGACAAAAGTGCTGGGAGTGAGAAAAAGGCCTTCGGTACCGTTGCGGGCTCCTGCTGCGGAGATGTTGATTACGGCGCCTCTGTAGACGGAGGCCATCTTACTCGACTCTGCGGTCCAATCCTCTACCGAATCTTGGATGATGCAAAGTGAGTCGATCCACAAATAGGAGATGCCAAAGTGTTGGACGGTTGTTATAGCATCCTGGAAGGTTTTCGACAAAGTTCCTGCGCGGATGTTACGCAAGAAAGAATCTAAGTTATCTCTGGTAAGAGTCTGAAACTTATGGTCTCCCCAACAATGGCTCAGTGTGGCATATGGAGGCTGATGTGTCCATTCAGCCGTAAGGACGAGTTTGACTGATTTTTCACGGATCTCCAGCAACCTGCATGGAAGTGCGTGCAGGAGATTTGTCTGACATAACTGGTGATGGTTTAAGCAATCAGTAACCCACCTCTTCGCAAGTTCGAATTTCATCATTGAGCGGTCGATATGGACCATCGATGACATCTCGGGGTCGATGGATATATCTAGCATATGTCAGAATAATTCAAGCTTCAGACACTGGGACATGAAACTTGCCTTTATTATCAGTTCCAGTCATTGTTAGATTAGCTACTCCCATCTCACGGAAACCGTCTCGAGCGATGCAAGGTTGAGTTAGGAATAAAGTCAAATCACGACTGTGAGGCGATTCCGAGGACTCATATGCAGTAGATATCATATCGCTGGAGCCTTTATTTCTGATCTCTACACTGAACGAGATATCTTTCCCCAGACATTTCAGTCGGTTTTCCAGTTTGAAAAAGTCCGCGATACTGAGCGAATACCATGGTCGCCTCGGATATTTATGCTGTTGTTCCCACATGGTACACAACTTGCATCCTCTGACTACCGAAGCGTAAAAGGCAGCTACATGCGGGAAATACGGTAGCGAGAGAGGACGGTGTCGTTGCTCTTGTCGGTCTTGTGAGGCGGGCTCAATAATAGCGATAGCAGCAGGTATGCCGTCTAGCAGGTTGCGGCAGTCTGTACAGCATTCCTCGACTAACTGTACAAGAGGTACCAGAGATTTTATTTCTTCGAGACAGTTCTCGACATCCAGGAGATCATCATCGAGGCTCCACTTACCTACTCCTGAGCTTCTGCCCCAACTTGAGTACCATTTATCAAGAGATATGTGTCCGGGGTTCCCGCAAGCGCAAGAATTAAAGTCTTGATTGGTCACTTTGGCTCCATTTGGAATATGCCTTGACTTCCAAAGCACTGGCTTGCCTGAGTGTCCAGGTGAAACCTGCGTCACAAGATTGGTTACCAGATGTTTAGCAAACAGATTCAGACTTTTTTCTATACCTTGGCTCCCAGCGCCTGATCTTGGTAGTTATCACTCTTTTCGTAAGCAGCCCACCAAGCTTTAAGGCTTTCGATATCAAGTGAGTGGTAGTTCGGAGTTGGATCGTCCTCTTTCTCTTCCTTATCTGGCATGGTGATACACAACAATCAGTTCTTCGCTAATTGAGCCTCTTGAAAGCGTTGAATACACCGGGTGTACGCTGTACAGGCAGGCGTAATTCTCGTCGTCGGTTAACACGCAGATCTTGAGGATGCACGCTTCACAAATTAAGGCCGTAGGGTATGCAGTCTTTCGACCGATGCATAACCTGCGAGAAGCTGCAGAGCTGATGTGAGCGGGGTTGCTCGGATGGTCATTGCTCCGATAGGCGGGACGCGCGTATCATCATGCCATTCGTCGATGGATTGGATGAATACTCTCACGCTGTAGAGAGCAAATTATCTTTCACAAAAAGCCAGTATTCTGCATCCAAGAAAGGCTGACAGCGTTGATCTGCTCCTTTCGCGACGGCTTTGTAACTAGGCAAATGTTACTAGTCGCATGTTTGACGCAAATGCTCAATCTGACGCCGCAAATATTTATATGGATGCGCTACATCAAATAGAATCCCCATTGAAGCCTCCATTGCAACAATGACCGCGATTTATTTAAGGCTTCATAGAGAGACTTCTCCACACATGAAGTCGGGGTCTCACGTCATCGGAAGTGTAATGCTCACTAAGCACCTCAACGGCTTGGTCGTGGAGTCCCAACGGCAGGTCTCCCATTCACGAGAAACGCGCGATACTAGAGATTTATGGCGAGAAACGGTGCTATACTGGCATCTCAGTGTATGACGAAAAGGACTACAACTTGATCATCGCTTGCCAGCACTGCTCGACACCGTTGAGTCTAAATGAATCAGGAAGGAAATAAGTAGACTCTGGCGAACCAAGATGAGACACTCAACGTAGACAACCACCCGAAAACAACTCTCTCGTTGTCAGAGTAAGAGAGCAAGTCGAAATGCAATAAAATCCCCCAGCCCCAGGCCCCGCGCTGAAGGGAGACCATCTCTGCGCACTTGCACGTGAGGAAATCCCATCAAGCCAGATCACGACGGCAGATTTCGCAACTCCAGTGCCGATAATACACTCACTCATATTAGCTGGTCTGCAAGAAAGCAAAATATACAAGAAACAATTTGTATGAAACGAGCTGACCACTCCCTCGCGACCACGAGACCTTTTACTTTTACTTCGTAGATGAAGATCCATCTATTCCACATAGCCTAGCCCAAGGAGTGTTCTTCCGACAATTGCCGCGATGGTGTATGTAAGAATATATTGCGATTATATTGCTGTATGTAATCTCGGTGAAATTATGAAGAGCGCCGTCTGGCGGGCGGGGTTCGGAAGGTACGTACTTTACTGAGCGCTCTGGGGTCGATGTCCATTCGAGGTACGAATATTTTGAAGATATAACTCCCAGCACAGGAAAGTCGCACACATCACCACACTCCACCCTCAACAATATCTACACCTCATAATGATATAATGATAACCACATCCCCTCCCCCGATCCGAAAATCACGTCCGACCGCACCCACACATACCCACGGCTGCCGAGCCCCAACCCCGTGCTCGGCACTCAAACCTCAAACACACCCCTGCCGCAACGACAAGACCGAAACTCCCACGTATGATAATCATCGCGCGTGTCCCTTCAAACCGTGGATCTCCATGTGCAGTTACCGGATTCGGACGTCATACCGGTTATTTTGTTGTTTCGAGGTTCTAGAACGTCGAGGAGGAGGGCTAGAACTACTTGCTGGTTGATCTGCTTGCAGGGTGCTCGTACAGTAAGACTTGTAGTACAGTACCGACTAGCTTACTAACTACGTACCTTGTATCTGTCAACGTCTTGCCGTCGCATGGGAATACTGCAATATGCCTAGATGTGATAGATGGCCGTCTTGGAAAGTACTCCAGCATAACCACCGCACCAATAAAACACCGCCCTTCTCAGCAGACCGGCTGGCTTAATTGTACTACACCACCATCTTTTCTCTACTGTCAGGGCATAAGAGACATGAAACGGAACGAAACAGCAACCATATCACGCGACGGCTCGGGGCAGACCTAAAACAGGCAAGTCCAGCAAGAGTCTATACCAACATCTACCCTACCTTCTTTGTACAGCCCGCCCGTCACCAACGGAGAAATTTAATATAAGAATTTACGACATGCAACAAAGTCTCAGCATCCTGATTCCCGTGCTCGGGTTCGCCGAGCTAGAGATTAAATTTATAGTACCTGACATGCGATCGATTGGTTTGCGACGATGATGATGTAAGTGTTGGAAATTCTAGGACTTTGCTTATTCGGAGTTAGGATGAGTTTATAGTAGTGATGCTGGTCTATATTATACAGTAATCAAAGTCAGGGCTGATATGATATGATATGATACGACATGACAGAGCCTAGGCATAACATAAGGCTGAGATGAAACGAAACGAACCGCAGCGTCAGTCACGGACGGGAACATCCATCCGGGCCAAACATCCAGAGTAATATGACAGTGATATGATGTGACAAGTTTGCTGCGTACAGTCAGTCCGTCGCATAATTGATAGATACTATACCTACCTACCCAGTATTTACTTCGGAGAATAAATACGACATGCAACAAAGTCTTCCCATATGATAAGTTTTAAGCATAAACATCAGCAAGGACGTTCGTCCGTCCATTCTTGTATGTAATCCGTCCGATCATGGTTGATGCCATCCATCCATCCTGTTTTCAAAAAGTGTGGGGTGACGCGAAGTGGGGCGCGCATCGCATAGCATAGCATAAATCCTTCCGGTCGAAAAAGCCCACCAAAGTGAACCCCTCGCGTCTCAGGTTAAGTCACGACATGCAACAAAAAAGTTCAGATGTGGATTTGGTGGCTGGGAGCAGTAGAAGGTACAGTCTGGACTCCGCGCAGTCGGTGAATTGATGGGTGGGGTGGGGCGGGGATGGGATGAGAGTTTCATCTGATATCCACGTCCAGGACGTTGAAACCAACGTTGGGACGACTCGGAGAATTAGACATGCAACAAAAACGTCAAATACCCTGGGAAGAGTGGAGTACTGTCGTCTGAAGAAACTTGGAGGCAGGGACAAGACGGGTAAAGCATTAAGCTTCAATTGCAGGATCGTCTTTGGCAAGGCAGAGATTGAACCACATCGCCCCACGTGTATCCATCCACGCCAAGCTATATGTTTCCGGTGTATTGTGTATATGACTTCATATACCAGGTGGCAGATAAAGTAACTCCGCCATCTAGATCATACGAATATGGATGAGTCTAGCTTCGGAGAATAAATCAGACTTGCAACAAAACGTCGAAACCTTGAACTTATTTTATGGATAGGCGGACTCGATATCTGGTCCGAGATCTGGTCTTACCTCTGAAAGGGAGATTCGACCGAGCAGGCGGGGGAGCTCCTCGACCATTGTTTGAAGTATAAATCAGACTTGCAACAAAACCTCGAAACCTGGTTTATGTATAGGTGGATTTGACATCTTGTCCAAGGTCTGGTCTTACCTCAGAGAGGAAGATATGACCGAACAGGAGGGGCAGCTCCTCGACCATTGTTTGAAGTATAAATCAGACCTGCAACAAACCGTCGAGACCTTGAACATATTTTATGAACAGGTGAGATCTGGCCTCACCGCTAAGATAGAGACCTGACCGAACAAGCGGGGGAGCTCTTCGACCATTGTTTGAGGTATAAATCGCGACTTGCAACAAATTCTTTATGACCCTAGTGTCACCATGGGACACATCTTGCTCGCTCCGACATAAATGAAATCGCTGACAGAATGGGAAGTAACTCCTTCCACCATCGTCGCAGATATAAACCACGATTTGCAACAAACGTCTCCAACATAAGAAGTGCTAGCCAAGATTGACGATAGCTTGTAGCAGGTTAAGAAAAGATATGCAACAAAACAGAAGGAAAGTGAATACCTACAGCACCTAGATCCAGGACCCCAGGACCAGTTCGTCTCACATAGAAATTGCGATATGCAACAAAGGTGTTGGAAATGATCTTGCAGTTTCCCCAACGACCATTCCATTCAGCGCAAAGGAAGAATGTCTTTATAAACGTCTTCACTCTACCAAACACTTCCGTCTCCCCACATACTTCCATTCATACTCTCATCTCCATTTCGCAGGCCATTCATCACCATCTCATCGAAGCTAGCCTCCATCCCCTCTAGTTCTCTCATGAAGAAATCGTGTTCTTCTTCCAATAGCTTGGTGTCAGCGCCCATACTTTCGGGATATCGTCGCACATTGAACCAATGAGTTAATGCCCTCAACGCTTGCTCCAAAGGCAGTGCTTCCTCAACTTCCGAATCCACATCGCCACCTGCTAGCCAATCATCTCTCAGCTCAGGTCTACAATGTAGATAAACAGCGGTAATGACCCTCATATTCCCTTGCCTCCATTTCCGTCCACAATAAGGAACTTGATTTTTGAATAATTTAAGTGTATATAGCCGAAGTTCGGGTTGGGGTACTTTCAAAGATTTCTTGAAAATATTCGAGGACTTGTATTGTACAAGTAGTAGATTCCGATGAGCTTTGTTTTTACAGATTTTCTGCATGATTCGTAGGAAGTTGATGGAGGAGAAAAAGTTTCGCCAAGAATATTCTGTTTCGGGAGCCGGGCTAGTTTCAGTGGTTGGATTCCCAAGTTCGTCAACTTCAGGTACGTCTCGACGTGCTGCATGTTGACCTTCTTGAAATGCTAGTGCTGGAAGCTGGTCATTAGAAGTAGCTGCCTTAGTCTCACGCTGCATCTTAATTGGAGGTGGGGCAGCATCATCTTCGCTTTCTGGTTCGGGAGGTGACGGCACGTTTTTGCTGTTGGCATTGCAGAAGGCGAAGAAACTATCAAATTTAGTACAGGAATCAGGATGGGTTTATTGTTCTTTACCTTAGTTCTTCCCGATCTGTTCTGCTGACGACCACCCTATCTATTTCTTGATGTGCGAACATCTTTAAGATCAAAGGAATATAATTCGAATCTAGTAGCAACTGAGTGAAATACTCAAATTTTAAAACATCTGTATGATCAGCATATCTTCGAGCAGGAAGATGGACACGTCTTACGTGAAACTTTGAACCATTTCAAAAGGATAAGAAGTATGCCAGTGACGGCTTTCGACGTGATTTCCCGAAATCGCATTGCCTCAATCTCATCCACGGAGAGATCAGCAAGATCGATAGGATTCGGAAGAGGGACATTCGCTGGGTCCGCCTGCCGATTCTGTCCTGGAGCTCCATTCGTTCTGGGACCGATAGGAATGCCACTTTGTGGTTGTACATTTACTGATTGAGTTAAAATAGCTGTCACATTTGCTAGAACGGCCTTGAGCAGGACAATCACAAGGGATTGGAGATGTGGAAGTGAATGTTGCTGCGGGCTGTTAGAGAAGAAAGTAGCACTAAGAGCAGAAAACTTACATAGAATGACTCTATCATGTTTAGCTTTTCTTTGACTTCCGCACTGATGTCTCCACGTGGTCCATAGTCAACATCAAGTGCCGGCCGTTTCTTCTTTTCGAATTTCAGCCCATCAGCCAGAATATGATCTAGATCCAATTCCTCGATATCCTCGTCGTCCGGGTCATCCCAACCTCGCTCGAACTTCAAGAAACGTTCTCGCTCGTCCCATAATTGTCGCATCGCTCTAGTCATCCTCATTCTGCCAGCAAACAACTCACCAGCCTCTAGAATCGACTTCGGTATATCGCTTCCCTCCCATTTTCGTCCAACAAGTAAGTCTTGTAATCCTGCGGTGCCTTTCCCACCTGCACTATTACTGGTGCTATCAAGAGGTGGGTACATGAAGGGGAAGTTCTGATTCGTCTGGTAGTTTTGCTTTTTGCCGGCTTTTCCACCTACAGGTGGGGATGGAGGTGGAGAAGGGGCAGGCGTCGCTATATGAACAGGCTGATGAAGAATAGACGCCCCACCACTGTTCGCGTTGGGTGGATTCAATATTCCAGACGTACTGGCTCTACTCGGACGGTTTGGAAGAGGCGGTAGTATTGAATTGTTATCTGGTTCCAGAGGTATCAAAGGTTCGGGTGGGATGTATGCGGGGTACTTCGACGTAATTTCTTGACGGAAGATATGGTAGTCCAAAGGAGACGCGGTGATGATCTTTTCGCCAGCCGAATTGGCCAACTCATCGGTTGCTCTTTTAACATTGTCGATTTCATTGGTACCGCCAAATACCAGCAATATGGCTTTCCAGAAAAGAAGAAAGATCTGTGAATATGGGTGTGAGCAAAGTGGTCGTACAATACTTGGAATACTGACTCGTGTCTGAGGTAGTTCATTGGCCTCGTCCCATCGTAATTTTCCAGTAATGGTCAACAAAAACTCCACGAGGCTTGGTTCCAGCTTGGCTAGAAAAGGTCAGTGATCAAATATGGCTTTATATAGCTTGACTGACTTACAGAGTTTCTCTCGAGCATTCTGCATATCGTCTTTGTGGAATCGAATACCCTCTATAATTAAATAGAAGATTGTCATCACGTTATCGAGTTCATCTTGTACAAATGGCACATCCTCTTCCGTCAATTTTGTTTCCCTCACGTCGTCATCCCTGCAAGTTCATTAGTATTGCCGTATTCGATTATTCTTGTATTTTCCTCACCATAAATACTTAAAAGCATTCTGCGTAACATCATATACCACCTCAATTCCTCCGCTCTCCGCAAGTAGTAACAAGTTCTCCTTCATGTGTTCAATTTGCGAGGGCGTCGCTTTCGTTTTATTTTTCGGTTTTTTCGACGAAGTTGCATCGAGCTCCTCCTTCTTTCCAGCAGTCTCATCCCATATCCCAAGCACAACGTGAAGTATTGTCTGTAGGCTTTTGCATCTCCGTCGCAAATCCGCCGCATGCATCCCTTCGATTTCCTTCTTTAAAAAGTTGAGTCGCTGTTCTCGACCTGCTTCCAGCCAGGATTTCTCCGATGACTTCTTCCATCGTCGTCTAAATGTGTCCTTTGCTCTGTTCAGCCTTTTGAATTCCGCTTCATTGTATGAAAACCACTCATCGATTTCCTCCTCGAACGAAGCAGTATCAGCATAGACAAAGGTATATGAGGTAGGATCAATCTTTGGAAACTCGGTGACAAGCTTCTTCAGCTGCACCAACGAGAGAGAGTCCGTCGGATTTCCGAGCATTTGCTGTTGCTGCTGCTGTGGGGCAGGAGGTGGTGGGGGTTGATGCGGCGGAGGGGGTTGAGGCTGGTGTCGCTGTAATTGTGGACGTGCCATAGGAACACTTGTCGGAGGATCTGGGGCAGGAGAAGGAAGCCCTACATCTGCCAGCCCGGTATCTGCGACATCAGCTGTATCCTTTGGAGTGGCATCGCCAGTGGAAGATTTGGTCCATAAAGAAGACATTGTTTAGGATTTCGGCAGTGTAGTCGGGAGTAGAGAAGGGAGGATGTGGCAGATAGATCATTAGTCAAGTAATACTCTCATGATTCGTAGAATTCGTAGACTTCATCATACATCAAATGTGCGACAAGGAGGCGTTCGCAGTTCGCAGTATTATGTATCGCATATTTATTGTTGATGTTGGTACAAAGGCAAATTGTATGGCGGTTTGCGATCTACGCGCGTTGGGAGCGGAGGAGCTGTCTCGCTTATGATAAGGTCGATAAGAGAATTTGGTGGTGCAGTTGCTCATTATTAGTTTCAAGGGTGAGAATAGATACGCTTTCGATGGGTTGTATGTCACTTATGCTACCAAAACTTTTCGGTTGGGATCTCTTCATAACCAATGGCTGATTTCCTCCTGATATTGGTCTGACGAGAAAAAGAATACAGACTCAACCCCGCTAGATCGGCCACCGGCCACGTGTGCTACACGCGCCACACAACCATTCCACGGATAGCAGCAGACCCATTTGGAACCCGATGCAACCCCTCGCTGAAAGTAAGAAAAATGCATAACGTAGGACCCGAGGGAAGAACAAAAAATGCCAAAAGCTCAACCCGGAACAGGCAAAAGTTGATTCCGGTACGGGGAATTGAACCCCGGTCTCCCGCGACCGTTGCTAACTGAGAGTTGAGCGAATGAGAGGCGGAAATGCTAGCCACTACACCATGCCGGATGTTGTATACTCTGGTTGCCTTATTCTAACTTATATATTATTCACCTTTTTTTCAACGAGGTTACTTTTTATATTCTGTAACAGGCCGATCATAACTTCAAGAGCAACTTCTGCGCTGGAGACAACACGAGAGTAGAGTTGATAACCTGCGACATTTTGACGGTGCACTTCAGACAAGAATTTGTATAACTATTTGCATGTCTCAATCACGCAGCCAGAGGTTAATATTACAGCTCAACTTCTACAACTGGCTGTAGTAGCCTAATTGAAAGATCAAATGCCATGATTTCGCGTCGGAACCTCTTCATATTTTGCATCTTCCCTCATATGCCGACCAGAAGTCGTGGTATTGGCTGGATTATCATGAGACGGAAAGCTTGCTATCACAGAGAGATTTCAACTTTTTCGCACTTCAAAGCTCATCAAGTAGAGACTATTATGCACACCGAGAGAGTTCACCGAGTGGCCACCCTCACTACGGATTGGCATTATCTACCACGAGCGGCGTGAAACCCCATTGACGTCGACTAGAAGAAATGAAGCTAGGAGTTTAGTTGGATAGTTAAGATACTCGAAACGCGGTGGCTCTTGAGATGGATACTAGGATATTTCCGCATATTCTAGCTTGGGCCTACAGACTCAGATGTACTAGCAAATAACCACCTGATCATTCTCAACCATCTATTTTAACATCGCCGCACGAATGTTCCCCACTACAAGAGAGACCCCAAATGTTGCAATACCGTCGTAAAAATACTTATCTGATCTTTTGCGTTGATATCATTTGATGTTGTCGAGAGACTAAGTGGTCCGATGGATGTCGCTATGATACGCATGATGTTTCGAAAACAATGTGAAGTACAACATCACACAGTACTTCGTCATCTGTTTTCTTGGCTGTTTGAAGGCGCAGATCTTTATAGTTATATTTCTCCGGAAGGATCCTTCCATCTAAAGAGATATACTGTTATTGAGAATTTCATGAATCCGGGAAAATCCTGATTTCGTTACTATTGCTATGTGTGTTTAATCAGATATCCCTATTTTCATATTAACAAACTTTATAATGTACACAATCTCTTCACTTCTCGCGGTGGCGCTCGCTGGCGGCGTCTCTGCTTTCACACCTACTGGTTTTGAACCGGCTTCTTCCAACAACCTCACCGTCGCGTACGGCAAGACTCTCGCCATAAATGGCCGACAGATATTACGTGCAGGTAAATACCACTTCCAAATTCCATCTTTCCCTCAACCATAAACTAATAAAGGCCTCAGACACAGCCCAACCGCCCACCATCGGCACAACTACTAAACTCACCGGCACCTACACAATCCTCATGGTCGACCCCGACATCCCCTCATCCTCTGGTACCGGCCCCACATCTCAATTCCTCCACTGGGTACAATCCGACCTCGTCTCCTCCAACACCACCACAACAATCTCCGGCCAGAAAGTCTACACCCTAGTCAACACAAAAAACACCACCGCCTTCGCCGCATATCTGCAACCCAATCCCCCCAACAAAGCACCCACCACGCATCGCTACACCCAACTACTTTTCAACACCACAGGCGGAAGTGCTAGCACTGCATTGAAAAGTCTGCAGACAGCAGCAAAGTCGAGGGAAAACTTCAGTACAACCGATGTGGTGAAAAGTGCCGGCTTGGTGGTGCTCATGGGGAATAGTTTTGATGTGGCGTTTGCGGATAAGGGGATAAACTCTACGGGAGCTGGCGCGGGCTCGAGCTCAGGAACGAGTGGCGGGAAAGGCTCGGGGACGAGTGGTGGGGAAGGCAATGGAACGGCAACGTCGAATTCAACTAGTACTTCTACCGCTGGTCCGGTGGTGAGTACGGGTGGTGCGGGGATGGTCAATGTGCGGGGGAGTGAATGGGCGGCTTTGACTGCGATGGGAGCGGCTGTTATGTTGCTGTAGGGGGATGAATTATGATATAGATAATGATATTATGATTATGATTGCGCGATTTGATATGCTTGTTTTTATGAAGTTAATGTGCGCGAAGCTTTCATGTCAAGATGACCTCCCACAACTGACTATGAGATAAGACTACTATATCATCTGATTGCCCGGTTGAGTGTACATCTACTTTGACTTCGAGTCTACACTACACGCCTCTACATTATCATTATCGATGCCTCCTCGCAGTCATTACAGTTAACTTCCTCTTTCTCGTCTAGTCTATGATCCTATCTCTGTGTACCGACCAGCAATCCTCAATCTGCGCCCAGGTGTCCAGTCCACAGAACTAGATGTCTCGTCAGACCTAAACCAGATCAGAGCAACTCCCAAAACGACGCACCAGAATATTCGCGGAATGTTGGATATTCTGGTCCCGCCATCTGGTCCCGCCATCTCAAGTGTGATGTGTAAAGGCACTTATGTCGGTGATGTATTAAAGCGGATGTGACTGCTAAGAGTGTGATGTTTGGCTTTCGTGGAGCAATATCACTACCCTTTTTATCTCCAGGTCAGATAGTGAATGCGGGTAGATGCAGAAAACCACAGCCATAGCAGTGACAAAGCAGATGTGCTATTTATGATCCTTCGAGTTTATCCTTCTCATTTCAAAGCTTTTACCTTCGGTGTCTACACTAACCTTGAGGGAAATTAATTACTCTTAGAAGGATTTAGTCCTATTTATGTTTTTAAATAGCAATATCTCCGCTTGTTTGAAAATGGATGTTCTCAATATGCCGACCCGATATGTTCCACGACGATGCTCCAACGGAATGACTGTTGCTGAATTGATTGCAGTTACACCAGCAAGATACCCTGTCGCACATTCGTGCAGATGATTCATCGGATGTCTATATGCTGGAACTTTTACTTAATCACCCTTTTACATATCTAATCCTTGTCCTTAACTACACGTGCCAATTCACTCCGAACAGGCACATTACTACTTCTATTGATATCCGGAAACCCCTTGACATTTACCCCTTTCCTGAACAAAACACAGTGCGTAGAACCCCCAAAATGGAACTAACAAACAGATCAGTTAGTTATACCCTAGTACGAACCAGATTACTCACCATTCCCAGCTGATCCCCCTTCTTCACACGTTCACCTTCCTTCACCGTAACCTCACATGTCGAAACCTCCACCATCCCCACCGGCAGCACGCAAATGAGTCCAATATCCGGATTGTCCGCCTCGATGAAGATAAGCGCGCGAGTAGCAAGCACAGAAAGGTATTCCTGGCCGGTATTTTGGCCCTCCGAGCTAATCGAACTGGATTCCTCCAGCGTTGTGAACGGGGGCTCGGAGTAATATGTTCCATCTACTGTATACGCCTTCACGATCTTGCCACTTACAGGCGAATGCCAACGGTGGTAACTTAAGGCACTGAGGAAAGCTTGGTAGATGGTGCCGCCGACGAATTGATCCGCGAGTTCATCATGCGCTAGCATTTCAAGCACGGAATACGGCTGGCCTTTGACCCAGAATTTATCGATTGCTTTGACGTTGGAGGCGACCTTGTAAGGCTGCGACTCGCAGGAGTTGGCAATGACGGAATCATCGTCGGGGGAAGCCACGGGGCGGATGTTCTCTTTGAATCTCCTGGTGAAGAAGTGGTCCCAGGAAGTATAGCCATGGTATTTGTCCGACGGGTCGCACTCGTACATTTCTTCAAACTTGTACGATGTCCCAGCCGCGGCGTTTGCTGCGTGGGTGAGATCTTCGTATCCAGTGGGGCCAAACCATCCATCGGGCTCGGTGGAGAGGACAGAGGCGGAGTCGGGGCTGGAGAGGAATTTGGACCATTCGTTGAGGATCTTCTTTAGCATTTTATTGACGGTAGGATCTTGGAAGACTGCGAATCCACTTGGTGTGCCCATTGGCCAGTCAAAGATGGCATGGAATGGAAGCCCGACAAGACCTGCTTGGTGCTCTCGTTCGCTATACGACGGCGCGGTGGTGAGAAGATGGTTCATCAATTGCAGCATGTGATCGTGATCACGGATCTGGTATTTGTCGGCGGGATTTGAATTGTACGGTTTCTTGTTTGGAAGTTGCTCGAACATGGAGTTGAAAAGGAGATGGTAGCGGGTGTCATTTTCAATCAAGTCTTTGAACTCCTTTATCACTGGGTGGAGTTCTTGAGGTGTGTTGTCCACGTGCTGGATTTTCTGATTGAGCCAGTTTTGATGCACGCGGTGGTCGTTGGGAAGCCAATTGCCAATTCTGTCTTGTTTAATAGTGCTGTCGAGGGAGAGGAATGTTGGACTGACCTGTGGACTCTGTGCTCTTCTGGTACACCCATGATGATGATTCAGGTGAACAGAATATAATGAGAATATCTAGGCTGGAATTATGATTTGCGATTGAATACTCTATAACGTAGCTGCTTCTTTGCCCGGGGTATATAACCCTGACCTCTTAAGAATGTGGAGTTTGCAAGAATACGTCATATGACGTTGGAACTAAATCAAATTTAAACAATTCTATTATTAAAAATAACAGGATTGAAGTTTATTTATTATATATACACGTCCATTATTTTCTTTAATTCTAAACCGAAAGATTTAAATCCCCAAAAACTTGTTTCAGTTCTCACATTGAAATTGTTGGCAGCGATAGTAGTACTCGTGCTCAACCGCGACAGCTTTAGATGGCCGGACCACTCACCATACATACTAGCACAAGAGCGGGGAAACCCTTATACACCATTGGGACACTCTCGAAGAACTTTCTCCAGAGAATATAGAATCTAGGTTGGAGAGGAGAGAGTAAAGACAATGTGCCGCTATGACGCGTCATCAATCGACATTGGAAGAGCAGAAAATCTCAGCGCAGTATCTGCAATACACAAGAACGAGACATACAATGACTGTGTCCCTGGGAGGAGCATAGTTTGCCCGTAGCGAATCCAGATACTCTCGCAATTTCATTTACGATTGCCCAGCGCCCGCAGGATCCAACTCATGTCTACTCGTGATGGTATCATCAGTGAAGAAGTGTTTTCCTCAAGCGGCCATAATCTCCTCCCAACGAACCTTCATGATCTCAACTCCTCCTTTTCGTGTTTTTTGTGGTCCCATGAGAAATGCTCAACGTCCACCCGCATTGCAGTAATCCTTGAAATATAACCCTAGTATCAGAGCCACTCTTCTCTTGGAAACGACTAATCACCAGAGGATGTACTAACTATCCGACCAACTTCAAAACTTCGATATTCTCAATGTCCAAATTTCATTTAAACAATCAGATATATAATTGTACTTAAGTGTATATTAGTTCATAATGTTCAAATATCACTTAAACAATCAGAAGTTGGTTGGGTAGTTAGAACACCTCCTGGTGAATGATATCGATTCAATTCCCCTTCCCACAATCACCGAACTCCGGCTCATGATCATTGATAGAGTCTCGGGATGGAGTACGCACTGGCATACGAGTTCAGACCGCTAGACCTGAGATCAATTTGTAGAATGAAGACAGAGGAAGAATACTGCTGATCTTATGGACGAGAAGGAGCACCCGGGACGAGTAACGCATCTCGTCCAAGTTTCAGAAAAGTCGATAGCATAGTAGTGAAGTCAACTGACAGCTCTCCGTATATATGCAATGACCATCCCGTTCACCTAAATCATGCAGCAGCCGAAATAACCCACTGGTCTCTAACATCATGTCCTTCAGATACGCCACACGCCCAATTCTCCTGCATGCGTTTATCTGGCATTTGCATCGTGCAGCGCTCTTCCTCCATTCTGGTTTCGTGTTACAAGCACAAAATACCTCTCACTTTCCATCCCATCACCTACCTCTCTTCTCCTCCCCCTAGCTCATCTTATCGCAGCTGAAACTCTTCCCTTCCAACCCCTCTAACTTATCTATTTATTCCCCTTCAATCGGCAACCCGAAAACTCGGACCGTACACCCCAACCGAAGCTGCCCCAATCGTGCCCCCAGCCAGCCACGAAATCCCAAACCCAACACCCAGCGCCTAATGGTTCAAATACGATCTTCCTCCCCCCAAACACCACACCCCATCCCACTCCACCCGTCTCGTCTGGGCGTCTGCCTACAGTCCAGTCCAAACACGGACCACCCGTCCCGCCCGTTTTACGACTGAACAACCGACCAACCACATCTCCCGCATCGTAAAATCGACTTCTACCCACGTGTGATATCGATGATGTGCACCAGGGTCAGAAACTTAACTCAGATTACTTTCGAAGTTTGGACAGAAAAGATATGCGACTCATAACCGTTGCCTCGGCTCAACTTTTCAGCTCGCGCCATAGCTTTTCCTGACTCGAGAGAGGGAAATCATCGGATCATGTATGCAGACTGACTTACTGACTATCAACAAATAAACGAAAGATGGACGGCAAGGAAGAAAAGAAACGGGCTCGGGTCATTTCGCTTGTCAATCGCCCGTTCCCATACCAAGCAAGCAACCAAGCCGAACTGAGCCCGACCTCGCACACATGAATCGTGCGAAAAACGTGGCGAGCCGATATTGACAGGTCAGATGCGGTTTGGCACTGCCATGACCAAACTCGTAGTCATTTACGGACGAGGCTCGTTGCCGCCGATAGTGGGGTGATGTGATGCGCGTGTTAGGGTGAGGTTACACAGCGGAACTACTCCAACAATTAGAGTTTTTCCTGGGGAGGGGCAGAGGAATAGTGATCAAGTGTTTTCCAAGGTTGAGGAGCAGAGTGCGGAATTGCAGAAAAGTTTAAGAGATGAGTTCCAAGCAGAAATACAAGCTTGCTCCTTGTTGCGGTGGTGAAGAGAAAGGGGGGATTTTCGGTGCATATACTTTTTTGTGGTGCGAGACGAGCCGCCGCGGAGGGAAAGTTTGGAGATACGAGGGGAGAAGAGTGGTTATTGTGATGACGATGATGGCAAGGTTGTTGTGACTTCGCTCGCAGCCGGCATGTCGTCGATACAAGAATAGAAGACGAAATATCACATCACACCCATATGCATCTCATCTCATCACCAAAACCCCCCCGGACATTTATACCCCCTCCCCTCGACCTCGACCGAGGATCAACCACCGCGCGCGCGCTCGTCCTGCCTGTACTACCTACCCAAGAGTCCAAGCGGCTCACCAGCTCGAGCCATCCCAAAGCAGAAATAATACTCGAGCTTCGTCTAGAGTACATCGGTCAGGTATTCCAGGAGAAAAAAACTCTTTCGTTCCCGGCCCCGTAGCTTTCTTACTTTACTTTACGGTTATCGCAATCTGCGAACGAGAGTCGCGGCCCGCGAGAAGCGAGTGCGAGCCTTTTTCAGGGGTGTTCCTTACGGTTCGTTCGCAAGTTCATGGTTTTTTGGGGCAGCTAGAGTATGAAGGAGAGGACCGGACAGGTACAAGTACAGGTACAAGTACAAGGAGACTAGGTTGGGGAAAGCTTTGATATTGTTCTTGGGTGAGTCTGGATTTAATATGGGAAGTATGAAGTGCTTCGTAGCAAGCAATCGATTCTCTGGTACCGGAAAGTGGAGACGACGGATTTAAGATTGCGAAAGTCATGTATATCCGTAGAAGAGAGTTTCCTCATGAGTCCTGTGAGAGTTTCTGGAACGCGGTTTCTGATTCGTGTTATCGGCGGTGAAGCTGTAAGAAGATTCTAGCTGGGTGAGTTTTATATTGGGTATACGCTCGTAAGGTAAGGTACGAAGACGACGTGCAGTATGCTTCTAGCGAACGGAGA
The DNA here is from genome assembly GCA_002946415.1 of Rutstroemia sp. NJR-2017a BVV2. Lineage (NCBI taxonomy): Eukaryota > Fungi > Ascomycota > Leotiomycetes > Helotiales > Rutstroemiaceae > Rutstroemia > Rutstroemia sp. NJR-2017a BVV2. The sequence continues at coordinate 53,806 of NJPS01000078.1, forward strand.
TGTTCCTGAGAAGGAAATGTACCCCCTGAATGAGGACGACGAATCCGGTCTTCGGCGGAGCAGTTATGTAACTGAGAAAAGTACGTGAAAATTCATTAATCCGCGGACCTTGATTGGATGATTCGATTTCCTTTCGTAGATTTATGTCGGTACATTTTTTATCTCCGTAGTTTCGCAAGCAAGATACTTGCCTTTTCGACGATCATCATTATATCATCATATCAGAACCATGCCAGCGGTGTTCGGCTTTCTAACGTCGAGAGGGGCATTCGCTTGCCAGATTTCTCTCTCTTGAAACATTTCGCTTGAGATCGTACCATAGCTGCAGAACTTCGGCGCGTTGTCTGAATGGGCATGTGTCAGTTGTATATATGGGGGAGGGGAGACTTTGGCCCGGAGCTCTGGGATTGACTGGGCCGTGTTACGGTATGAGAATTGGCGAAATGGATAGCTTATCAAATTGGGGTTCGAGGGAGGGGAGGCAATTCGCATTTTAAGGGTCTCTCTTGTTACCCCGTGAGTAGCCCCGTGAGTAGGAGCGGTGGAATGAAATTTTTGACGTGATTGCGGACTTTCGGCCGAAAAGATCATGTCGCAAAGGGATGATCTGATTTTTTGATTGATAGGAGAGCAGAATATCTTGCGTGGCATGTAATTCGTATTACCTTTCTTTTCTTGTATATGGCAGTATGCTGTGGAAGCCATCTCTCAGTCACACGTGGAAGTTCACTGTTCATGCCCACGAGGAAGAGGCTTGACTGTCTACCAATCCTGAAGCTTTTTTGTCCTCATATACCAGCATCAAGCTTCGAGAAATGCACGCAGCCAAGCAATTGTGTTCTCCAAACAGAAATCATCTAGGCAAACCGATTGTTGCACAACATGTGTGGATCTTCATGCTGAGTGATATGAATAAACAAAAAACGGCAGAGAAAATGTGAACACCAATAGAGTTGCTTTGCTGAAGGAGCGCAACATGTTATGGCATGAAGATCTGCATGATGATGATCTGATATGTGATTGGATCCTTGGTTTCTTTTTCTCTCTCGAAAGTGCTGTTTATCCTGCCAACATCACAACACCAACTGAAATTAAGAATTGAACAATTCATCAGATAGGCACGGTTCATCCTCCCTAGTTTTTGATATTTTGATTGATCTGCTCTCCGGGTTTTCTAGACCCGGCAAGGGACCCATCCTCCGCTCCTTGTGTCGCTAGCCAAGCCAGGGAAACCTTTCTTGGACGAGGAAAATACCCCTTCATTGACTAAAGTGCGAAGCGACAGAGCACAGAAGCAGCGCACACACCCTTGCTGGGTAAAGCGGAAGCGCGGAATTTACTTGCATCTTGAAAATGTTACCGGTACCCGTAGGCTAAATTACTGGAAAATTGGAGACTTAATAAAGAGTGGGTAGGGACTTTGCACTGCATTTTTACTGCTAACCCACAATATTCTGGCTTCTACAGAGGCTCGAGAGGTAAGCAGAGGGTTCTGTCAGTGGGCGGAGCTGCTGGAGAGTGTAAGCTATCACATCAACCTTGGAACCACGAGTGTCAGCTTGTAGGGGAGAAAAGGAATAAACGCCTAGCACTGCTGCGCGCCAACCTGCAGGAGGAACATTCATCACAAGCAGCGATCGGCGGTCGTACAGTAGAAGGTTGGAAGAGGTGAAAGAAGTCGAGGACAGCACATAAAGCTAGTTCCATTAACCTCTTCCATCGGGTACTACCTAGATATACTCGGGCTAGATGTGCTGTGCTGTGCTGTGCTATGCTATGCTGTGCTGTGCTGTGTTGTGCAGGAGTAACCTACCATGTCCGTCTTTTCCCATTAAACCCCGATCACTTACACAGCACTCCCTAGTCAGCAACACGACTCTGACGCCGCTGTACCTCATTACCCATCACCCATCACCCATCACCCATCACCCATTACCAGCCGGCCAGCCAGCTACCCTGGAGCTTTTTCCCATCCTGCAACGCACGACTCACTACTGCGTGGAAGGCAATTCTGGAAACTCTGGACCCAGACACCAACACCGACTACCGCTGCTGCTACCCAGCCGGACCCAAATAAATGCTCCTGCGATCCACTTCAATTCACAAAATTCATCAATCAACCCTTCGTTGACCCCGTCATTTCAATTCCACTTCCCTGCGTCTGCGTTTATGTTTGTGTTTGTATTTGTGGTGTCTGGATGATCGATGCTTTCTATATTGCCTACCACAGGAACAGGTTTCGAGCATTTTACGAAGTCGACGCCGAGAAGAATTTACATAACTTCATAACTGCAATCAAATTTCAGGAGAAGGAGAAGACGACGGCGAAAGAAAGAGAGAGTAGAAAAGAGACACAAGGGTCGTCTTTTTTCCCAACGGGATCTTTCTGTTTGCGACAACACACTTACCAAAGTGCTGGGCTCCATTCAATTCAATATTAACACAGACGGATTATTATTTCCATTCCACGCTCTTTACGTCCACTTTACACTCATTCCTCCAGTTCCGGGCCAGCAACCACAGTAACCTGCAATAATTCAACTACCTGTGGGTTCTTTTATACGGCCGGACTTCGTGCTGAACTGGACTGTGGGACCTTCACTTCAATTTATGCGACATCCAATCCATAACCTGAAGCCGCGGAAGCAAGAAGGAAAGGCAAACGCAGGAGCAGATACATGATACATGATACACCCATCAGATAGAGAGAGGCTGAGACGAATGCAAAAGCTGTAGCAGAAGCAATATTCTTTACATACATACGACCGGCATATGGTATTACGAGAGGATAGGATAGGTATTACGATATTGCTTCTACGGCATTACGGTCTACCCTCCACGGTTCTTTTTCTTCCATTCGAGAACATCTCCTCCTCCTCCTCATAGCTTCATAGCCTCAGAGCCTCATACGTTCTTCCAAGTTCTTACAAGTTCTTACATTCGTTACTTACTGAGTAAGAATCGACCCATATCACCCATATCAGGGGTAATTATCGAATCGACAACGGCATATTCGGGACCCTGTTCTCTCTCAATCTTTTCTTTTTTTTAATTCGAGAATTTGACATTCGATCTGCGGGAGTACGAACTTCGAACCTCTTCCTTCTTCCCTCTATTCAGTACCGGCTTTCTTTCTCACGATACTATGTTTTAATCCTTCGTCTTTAATCGAAATAATTTCAGTCGCGAGAGCCTTACTCTTTCGTTCCCCCCCCCTCGTCGCATTTCTAATCTTATCTTTAACCCTCGCCTTACACCAACCAATATGATCTTAATGGAGGGATTAATGCTAGTACCACCCGAGAGAGGGACAATTATTGGAAGGGCGGTTTGGAAGGTAATTATACATCTGCCATTCTATATGTCCATATATATTTCCTCTTCTTTTCTGCATTGAAAGTCGCTGACAATCTCTCGTCTCCCAATTCACAGGCTCGATATGTTGTTCTCGGTACCGGAGCCCATCTGCAGACGCAAACAGATCTCCTCGAGAAGTCGACCTCGAGAAAGGGAAAGAATGGCAAGAGTACGTCGAAGAAACCGAGTTTAATCGATATTGGAACATCATCCAATCCTCAAGAAAGTTTATACATTTCAATTTACAAAGCGAAGGTATGGATACAACCCTGCGGGCCTGGTTGGATAGAGGGGCATTCACATTCTGACTTCACCAAAAGGGCGACTGGGAATATATTGCGCAGCATCCATTATCTGCGTTCAGATCCTGCGAAATTCGATCACTATCCCACCGAAAGCAAAGCCCTCCACTCCCCACCCTCATGTTGGAATTCAAGCCGGATTCAATCACAGAAAAACAACGCAAGAGACGATCGAGTCGCACAGGGGGTCTGTCTTCTGGGAAGGATGCACAATGGGCGGATACACTTTTATTTCGATCAGTTCCCGAAGAACGGCACAGTATTTACGATTGGCAGATTGCGATCAAACCACGATTAGAGCCGGAGCTGGAAGAAAGTCCAATGAGTCCATTGAGTCCGGTATTTACTACATTCTCCAACCCCTTCGTAGCTCGGGATGAGCAACCATCTTCAAGAAATGGACGCACAGAGCAATCAAATCGGTTACCATTCCAACAACCACCGAGCTCCTACGCTCATGCCCCGCGAGATCGGCCTTCCGCTTTGATCTCGCCTTCACCCAGCCTTCGTTCCCGCCGCTCAGACCTTTCTTCACAAGCCAGTTCATCCCATCCACCAATGGGTTTTACTCACACTCAGAATTATGCACCAAATCTGCCGTCCGATCTTCCTTCCCCTATTTCGGTTTCTGGCTATGAAAACTTTATTGAGGGATGGACATCCGCTCAGGGGCGATCTTCAGCCTTGTCCCACCATACTAGGGGGAGCAACAGTATAGCGTCTGTACCACCGGCCCTTACCTCACCCATTTCACCCTCGCCCGGACCTAGGGAGACGATTCTGGACCGAGCTTTTCAGATGAGATGCATACCTGGCAGTGAGCGGTTGCAGGATGATGAGGAGAAGATTAGTAGTATTGCACGATTCGAGGCTTTGATGAAGGAGGCAGACGAAAGGAGATTACAGAAATCGTCATCATCAACTGGCGGGAGTAGCAGCCATTATAAGCCAGGATGGGAATTGGAGGAAGAATCCGAGGAATCAGATAATGATACTGGTGCTAATAGTACAGATGTGGACGAGCGGGATCGAGATATTCTGATGCCCACTCCAGCCCAACGAGCACTAGATTACATTGCTGGACGTCGGACCCCATTAACGTCAACAAATTCTCGACCGCTATCTCCCAAGAGCCCGTCAGTCCCATATTCAAATTCCCAAGCCATGAGCGCTCTTAATAGCGGTTCGTCATCAACTAGTCAAAGTGTGACATCCTCGAACGGAAACGGCCTCCGACCCCGAACGGGTACCACATCCCACATTCGCAAAAACAGTCGACCAAGTTCCCTACTCTTACCGTCTCGTTCCATGTCCACAACTACCATCCCCACCGTCAAAGACACAAGCAGCACGATGAGTTCGAATCTCGCGCCATTCAAGGAGGAAAGGGAGAAGAAAAGAAGCAGCAGCACGAGTCAGAAGCGTTTGAGTTTTCAAGAATTCGCGAGACGGTTAAGTAGTACGAGTTCGCTTCTCTTGGTGCAGACAAACGCGAGCTCGAATTCGGGACGGGGGGAAGAGGGGAGGGGAAGTAGGAGGGGGAGTTGTGATGCTAGTGTTTTGATGGAGAATTTGGAGGAGAGTGAGGAGATGGGTGTGAATGATGGGATGGGGATGAGCAGAGGGTTGAAGAGTAGTAATGGGTTGAGTTTACGGGGGGGAGAAGGCGGGAGGAAAGCTAGTCGACGGAGTGGGGGTAGTAGTGGTGGTGGTGGTGGTGGTGGTGGTGGTGCGATGGTGGAGAATGAAAAATGTGGGTTTAAGGGTAATTATGGGGTTTTTCCCGGGTCGGGAGAGGGGGGGTTTCTCTGATGTTGATATGAGGTGATGGCTTGCTTGCATTGCATTGCATCTGAAAGAGCGTGCGTTTTTTTTGGATTCTTGGTTTGTTGCTTTTTGGTTTGGGCTTTTCATGACTCTGATGGATAGCGATACGTTTTGCGATGCGATGATACCTTAGATGAAATTTTGTTTTGATGGGCTTGGATTTTCGTTGGATGGATGATGAGAGTTTCGATGATTGGATTGGAGGGGAGGGGCTTTGGGGTTAAAGAGGTGGAGAAGGGCTTGGTGGTTGTATACATTTATTTTGGATTCTGCTTTGATTTCGGGTTGGATGATGATGGATGGATGGTTTGATGCATTGATGTATGAATAAGAGCTTTTTGAATTACTTTTCTTGGGACATGAGGACGTTGATTAGGGCTTTGAGGAGGGAGGAAGATATGGGATGGATTGGATTGAGAAAAGATGGATATGGATATGGAAGGGGTGCTCTGCCTGGTGTCGAGGCCATTTGGTGAATGAGCCTTGAAAACAGAGAAAAAGGGAAAATCGGAAAAGGTGGATTAAAGAGAGGGTTTAGAATCGGATTGGATTGGATGGGTGGATGGGATGATTGTTCATAGATGGGTACATATGTGTGCGCGCGACATCACCGGTCTGATATAAGGAAAGGTGGTGGCTATGTACGCTATGATATGCGAATTGAAATATATTGGTACCTACAGCGAAAGCCAAAGTGACATTGTTCCCATTCGTGAAATATTTTCTAGGCGCACTTAACTATTCACTTGCTGTTTTTGTGAAGTTGTAATGGACGACGCTGTTAAAATATTGCCAACTATCCCTATTGATCCCCAATTATGTCAATCGCAACTTTTTCTTTCTTCGCAGGGAGTCATATGTTATAGTTTTTAATAAGCCTCCCGTCCACCATCAAACCCAACAAACATCGTTCGTCTGTTCATCGGTTACATCCCTCGTGGCGCAATTGGCTAGCGCGTTCGACTGTTAATCGAGAGGTTGGTGGTTCGAGCCCACCCGAGGGAGGAGGATTTTCCCTGTCGGGGATAATCAAGCTTTTGCGGTTTGAATGGATGGGGGGTTTGGGCTTTGTTTTTTTTTGGGAGATTTTTTGGGAAGGGGGAGATGGGGGGGAAGGGCAGGAGGATTTTTGCAATTTTTGGGGCGGACGGGGGTAGAGAGGGACAGGGATAGGGAGGAGCGGGGAGGAGAGGGGTGGAAGAGGGAGATGTGGGAGAAGAGCAGGGGGGTGAGTTGGAGAGGGTTGGATTCTTTTTTGATGAGGCGGGGGGGTGATATATGGATGGGATGAGATGTGATAGGTGGTGAGTGGATGAAGGGGTAGTACTTTTGGACAGCAATCGCTGTGTGTGGATGTTGTACATCAAGGTGGCGGGGGTTACCGGCTGGCTGGCTGGTTTCTTACGTGAGGTGAGCGAGGAGTAAAATATGGATGTAAGATGCGAGATGCGGGATGCGGGATGCGGGATGCTGGATGTAAAATGTGTGTGGGCTTATGAGTATTGGATTGGTGATCGGTGAGTGGGTTGAGTTTCTTTTGAGGTGCGCGGGGGAATGTTTATGTTCTTCTCCCTGTATCATCTTTCTATCTTTTCTTTTTTGTTTCTTATCTCTGTCTATCTTTTCCTTTCCCTCTCCTACCTCTTCCTTCCCTTCTCCAATCATCCCAACCATCCCAACTCCAAGCCTAGGCCCGCCCCTTTCTACTTTTTCTCTACACAGTAATGAATCTCCCTCATCCAACCATAGCTCCTAGACTTCTCCAAATACAACGAACTAGTGGCATTCCTCCAGTCTAGTTAAGGGTATCAAAACTATGGATGAAGATGCTCGGTACGAAGATGCGTTGATGGTCGGCAAGTAATCGCATTGTGTTGTTCGGGATTCTTGAGTTTAAGAGTGTTGTTGCGGTTAGTCTATATTCTCCTCCTTTTCCTCCTCCTCCTCCTTCTTCTTCTTCTCTGATTGGATTTCAGGAGTTGCATGGATATGGAAGTGAAAGTAGAGAATAGGAATCGGATTCGTGGAGCTTCTGCTTAAAGGCTGAATATCACTTTCTTTTCCCTCCCCCACGCGGGTTTGGCTGTTGCTCTTTCTTTCCCACCTCCTGATCCCCCATCTCTTGGAATTTATCACGCCCTTCTATTCTATAATTTTTACTCTCTACCTCCGTACAATTCTTCTCACTTGAACTAAGTCAGTTCCTCCATCACCACCACTTCACCTTCTTTATCATTTTCCCTCACTGACCAACCTCCCCGCCTTTAGTAAACCGCACCCACATCCTTATTCTGGCAAGGACCATCAGTGATGTCCGTCTCAGGGCTTCATATCTTCCTTTCGAGTTTAGAATCTACAACTAGAAGTTGTAGATTCATAAGTTGTAACTTGATCTACAAGATTTAACACTTATATCGCGAGTGAATCTGGCTTAGCATTTCTCAATTTGCGGCCTAATGGTATATAATATTCAACTATTCACTTTTAACATGGAATAACCGGTTGCATAAGACTTGGGTTATCACGAGCTTACACTCAAGTAAGTCTAGTAGTCTACTGAAACTCTTGCTCGACTCATCACGGTTATGGAATTTACTCCATGCTGTGGGCATCACTGTTGCATCACCACTCTATGTCATGTGCTGTGCCTGGCACGTGAATCGACTGAACTCGTGAGTCCATGAGAAAGACGCATAGTAGTCTGGGGAATCTTTCCTCGAATAATCGTCTTTTCGACTCGTTCGTACCACACGGTACTGGAAAATCACAGATTGGCACCGCGTCGCATTGTTGTTTTTCTCATCTCCGCGAATGCTGAATGTTCATATCTCTATGGTAGAATGCTGATATCCCCAGCGCTGGTACCGTCAGATTCTGAACGATAAGGCTGGGTCCTTTCCAGGTCATTGCCCTTTTCATTTCTTGTGCGCGAATCCTTTGTTACTTTTCGTCGTTGTACATTAATCTATTTATATATCGTCGTGCAACCCCAGATCTGCCGAAGTAGATATGTCACATCACTGTGCCTGCTTACTGCATAATTGAGGGCATTTTGCAAGGCATACTGTACCGGTACTATCCATCAGGGGACCTTATAATTATCTTTGTGCTCTACGAAGTGGTACTTTCCCACCCCCTTTTTGAACTTAAGATTACATTATGATCATGAAGGGGCCGCTACGAAACACCTGTAGCTTTGCCTCCGCCTCTAACTCAAAAATTTTCTCTGCGCAGAGCTGTGGCGGTGTATGGTTTTCGATGTTTAATGTAAAAATTTCCTCGTAGTATTTTCTAAATCAGAAAGCTTTCCAGTGTTTTTAACCTTTCCATTTCTTCTCCATTCATCAGCTCGAAGAGACCAGTGTCGTGTATTTTCGATATGTCACCCCAAGGCCAATATCCGGTAGTAGCGCGCTGTTCTTTTTCGGCCTTTACAATCCAGTCCCAGGCTGATGCGACCTCTATCTCAACGTGTCGGGACTTCTTAGGCCGTCTCTACATAGAACCCAACGCAGACACGGATAGCATATCGTTCGAAGGACTCCAAGTGGTTGGTGGTATTACTCTCAAGAATTCAACACACTTACGAA